>VYZM01024211.1:930988-942049 GCA_013398915.1 Dromas ardeola
GGAGGTATTTAAAAGACGGGCAGACGCAGTGCTTAGAGATATGGTTTAGTGATGGTTTTTGTCAGAGTTAGGTTGATGGTGGGACTAGATTATCTGAAAGGTCCCTTCCAACCTAGGCAATTCTATGATTCTATGACTTAATTTGTACCTTTCAACAGTATTTGCAAATATGAACTTGACAATTTTAGTTTTAAAACATTTTGGGTTTGATCATTTTAAGTTGAGGTGCTTACAGATATTGCCTCTGATTTTAATTACTCCTCCTGATCTCATCGTCTATGCATCTTTGCTTTTTAAAAATGAGAATGTATTCTAAAATATTTTATAAGCTTGAACAATATTATTCCAGTTTGATCAAAATTGGGAAAACAGCCTATTGTGGAATGTGGTTCAATCTGACGCAATCAAGTTAGTTTTTACGCAGGAAACTGGTAAAATGTGTTTTATAATGTGTTGCTATGCATGTGATTTCATTGTGTGTCAGTGCTTTCAATTAAGTTTAATTTATTTTTTCCTTTAGAACCTGAGAAATGGTACTATGTCCCACAGAAATTAAATTAGTCTTATTGCTGCAAGCTGATCAAAACTATGAACTACTACAGAAGCTAAGTATTTGCTTTTGATCGATTACTGCTCATTGGAGAGTATCCTCTTATGCGTTTCTACTGAAGCCAGAAAGCTGGGACACAAACCTCTGGTGGATTTCAGGAAGCCATAAAGAATATTAATAGCATATAGAAATAGCTGAAGCCTTCAGTGTATAGAGATTGGATGGGAAATCAGATGACCTGAGCTCCATTATTTACTTCCTTTATTATAGTGAACAAATCAGTATTTTGTTTTATTTCATAGCAATAGTGTAGTAATGCTTACCTGCCATAATAAAATATTTTTGCATTGTGGATGAGGAGTGCTGTACAAATAAATATTTACTCCTTGTCTCCAGTGATTCAGTTTGTTAATCTCTGAAATAATGTTTCCTATTATGCAGAAGAAAGATAGAAATATATTATGGATCAGGCAGATAAGTTTTATTGGAGGGGAAAACATGGTTTCCTCTGCTTGCTTAAATCATACTTCTGGATGGGTCTTTCTCTTTTCAAAGATTCAGGTGCCACAGTTAATGACAAATTAAATCCACCTGATACTGATTTTCTTTCTGCTGGAATCCAGAAAGCTCCAGAAAAGATGCTTTGAGCTTTAAACCGAACCTTGTAGGAGCAGTAGATTGAACTACACTCTCCCCCTGTAAGTAATGTGTTACACTTCTTGCTCTCCTTTGTATTTCCTTACAAAGAGTCTTGATAGGAAATCTCACAGGGTTGAAAACTTAAGTTAATGGTCTGTGAAGAAAAAAAAGCACAGGGGGCATCATGGGATGTATGCTTTCCTTTTCTTATGCAATACTCTGTTCAACAAAATTCAAAGAAAGTTCACTATAGCCAAGGTCAAATATATTTTTTCATTCACTATAAAGTTTCAGACTGATGGTCCTTCTTGGATTTCACTGTGACGGGTAATGACAGCAGTTGTCTCCACCCATCCATTCTGCACTTAGACTGGAGGCTGCCATCCTCTCCTAGAAACACCACAAATGGCAGTTTGTCCATTCCTTAGCCATCACAGGTTGCAATCTGACACATTAAATTAAAATGCCATTGATTTCAGTTTGTGTTAACACAGCAGGCTGTGATATGACTCAGAGCCCTAGGATGATGAAGCTCCTATAAGTCTCAGCTAGCAGAGATCC
Source organism: Dromas ardeola (assembly GCA_013398915.1). Lineage (NCBI taxonomy): Eukaryota > Metazoa > Chordata > Aves > Charadriiformes > Dromadidae > Dromas > Dromas ardeola. The sequence goes on from VYZM01024211.1 coordinate 932,739, forward strand.
TATTTTATATAGCTTGGAACTCAATTCTTAAAATGTTAAATTTGACCATTTCTATGCCAGTTTAACTGAGTAGCTTAATTGGAAAAAGCATGAAATCTTTCTCCCATGGAGCATGCTTTCTTTATATTCATTTAATATTCTCCCCTCCACACAGAAGTGAACTTATCTGCAACTGTGCACCCAGCAATGCTTATGAACAGCAGAAAGAGAAGGGCTGACATCAGGCACAAGAAGTCTATATTGTCAGAAATGCCATAGTTCATCAAAACCACAGTATTTCCCTGCCGACTCCCTGCCAAATTCCTACTTGCTTTCTGAGCATCGTCTGTCCTCTTCAGATGTTCTCAAATAAGATACTGAGGTGTTTAAATGCATGCACACAAGCTCTTTTAAAGAGGAATGGGAAATTCTGCTTACAAACAGGTTTGTGCTTATGCTGGAGCCATAGAAAAGCTCTTTCCCCCTTCCCCTGTGAATATTCTGCTATTCCAGGTGAAGAAATTGTTATTCCACCTGCTTAGAAAACTGCAGTGTTGAAAGGAGCTTTCCTGGATGTACACCGATGAATTGGCTATATTCTTAAATTTCTGGAGTGTACAAATACAAAATTCATCAGAAGCATTTAATGAAGCTTCACTTACCTTACATCTGAATGATGACCTGAAAAGCCTGCTCTTGAACATGGTGTGTCGAGCTTCAATGAAGAAATACAGAAGGAAGGAGAACATATTGTGCGGTATTTTGTTAATTATATCAATAGAGACATAAGGTTTGACCTTCAGTTGACCCTAAAGTTGACTTATTGTAGAAAATAGTTCCGTAACATATGAAATGGGCAGCAGAGACTGGGCATCTGAAATTAAGAAAAAACAATGTTCTCTTGAACTCTTCAGTAGGACTTAAATCCAACCTCCCATACTCCTTAGTGTATTTATAAACTGTCTCCAGTAACAGGTTAGCTTGTTATTGCAAAAAATATATTTATTCTTTTAAATAGCATATTCATTTTAGCATATTTATAGGACTTCTTGCTATACACCAAAGTGTAATCATAGCCATAGCTGTATATGCATAATAAAGTAATAAAAATATACGGTTTATCATTCGGCTAAGATAAACATTGCTCAAGGATAATATTCATTGAATATCTTAAACACCTGTCTTGCCAGCAAATCCATTGTTTGTATATTGGTCCCCTGAAGGTCACTTGGTTATAAAACTAAGACCTTGTGCAGCACAGAGGTGTTTTACAAGTATTCAATACAAAGCCAAACAACAGGAAACTCACATTTTGATTGTAAATGCAGCTTTCATAAAACTTACCTGAGATATGCCCTGTGAATAAAAATGACAAAAACATCTGAAACAAAAATATTGCCCTAAATGTCCTCTAAATATTGTCCTAAAGGTCTGAAAGCACATCAACTTGTTTATTGATTCCCTATTCAAGATAGCTCCACCACTAGTGCTCATCAACTGAGGTGGTTGCATTAGCATTTTTAACCTATATGGCTCTGAACACAACTCCTGAGAAACCTAGAAGACTTCTGCAGTTACAACAGAACAGAAAGAGGAGATCTTTTGCTGTTATGGACCTCTTAGAAATATGAAATTCATTACTACAAACTTTACAGTAGCCAATAAGTAGTTAATATAAAATATCAGTGCAGAATTACAAGATATGGATCCTGCCCACTGTCTACATTTGAAACTATCAATGCTCTCTCCTCTCTTCTCTCTTCCTATTGAAAGTCCTTTTAATAGCTGCAGAAGGAAATGACACTTTCACATCCTTGGGACCTACAGATGTCTCATTTCGAATTCTCCAGGAAAGAAATTCTTAACCATTCTCTTCCAGCTGCTTTTATTCTTCTTTGTTATGCTAATGCTCTATGAAAAGATGTCATGGAGGATCAAAGAATTCTGTGCATACAATTTATACTAAAAATAATTTTGATTTAAACTTGAAGTTTAAAGTAACTTTCCATTTTCATTAATGTGCAAAATTAAGAGTGAGAACAGCTATGTGACTGCATGTGGAAGTATGGGTGATTCCAATAAAGGACAGTACCAAAAAGGACCAGTGAGGTGCTTCTGTTTCAACCATGGCAGAACCCTTTATCTAAAACTAGGCAAAATCTTTTATTGGAATATAACAGGACTCTGAAACTCTTTCCTTATACCAGTAAAGGATCTTTTGTGAGAGTACAAATATACCAATCCTAGGCTGGGGCCGTGTGTGGGATGGATAAATCTCTGATCCTGGAGAAAAACACAGTAGTGGAAGCTAATAGGATAAATGAAAATAAGTCCTAAAGATGGCTAAGTGTTGCTGTATGTTATTTACATGCCTTATTCCAGAGGTATATCATGTCAGGCGATGTAGTGGCTCCAATTCAAAAAAGAGTAGGAATTAAAGACCTCTATTTCTTGACCCACAGAAGCCAGAATTTTCCTTTCCATGTTTTAAAACATTATATGGAAGGATCAACCACACCAGAAATAAAGAAATCACTATAGATTATTGTGATTATAGATTATTGCTACTGAATAACATGGGGAGAGTTTGATCATTGAAAGCGAGTGTCATATGCCACTATCCCACAGAACATATATTTATTTTTTTTCTTGAAAACTAGTGATGAACTTCAAAAGCTTTTAAACAGAAGGAGAAAAGATGATGAGGAAGGTGGTTTGGTGAGATGTAATCTGAATCCTAACAGTGGCCAGAATATTTGTCTTCTGATTGTTGGAGGAGGAGGAAGGGAGATGAAGGATGTGCACAGTAACTGCTAACATAAATTGAAATGAAATAATTGTGGCAATAAAATATCTTAACTGTGGAACAAGTCAGTGGTGAGGGTCAGCTTCTGTATTTCTGCTATGAGGGAATGTGCAACGTCAACAAAGGGAGTTTGCAGTGAAGCTCATCTAATCTTTGCAAAAGCTCTGCAGTTGCCACCATTCAAGCACCATAGCTATTTGACATCGCTATAAGAGTCAGATTTCACTGTCTGAAAGCTGTTACAAGTAGATCCCTCTGGAACTCAGTCGCTGTAACAGTCATGTGAAGGCGTAGTCCTTCCATAAATATCACATTAAACCTGCAATGTTAAGTCATAAGTTAAATTTGATACCACAAAGATGCAACAAAAAATGCCAGCTCTGAAATCTTGTCTGGGAAATAGATATTCCATATGGTTTAAGAAAATGGGGTCACTAGCAAAATTATAACAAACACCTAATTGCTACATTATTTTTTCATAATAAGCATGGGACTATCAAGATCACCTGAAGCCAGGGGACTCTGTAGCTTCAGATTTAGAAAGAATTTTGATGTAAAAGTAATGTTTCACCGAGTAAGCTAATAAAAAAGTAATATATGTACAATTTAATCAGAGGGATACCCTGGGGAATAGCAGTCTATTATCTGCATCTCTGTAAATATCAGAAGACTGTAGCTTAAACTAAACTGTAGTTCAGATCAGTGATAACCCTTTATGAGAATAAAATTAATCAAAAAACTGCTATACATATTTATTTGAAAGCATCATCCATATCCACATAAAGTTCTGTGTCTGCAAAATCTTGCAGATATATATTAAAAAATCACAGATCTTATTAGGACCATTAATAAAGAGAGGGTTCTTAACTACTCTCCAACTATGATCTTATGAGGACCATTAATAAAGAAATTTGGTCTACAGTGTTCTTAACTGCTCTCCAACTACGATCATAGCACAAAATGAAATGTGAAATTTTCTCTAATGGTCTTTTCTAAATATTCTAAGGTCATAACACATCTACTCACAGTACATTGTAGAGGCTCTAGAAAATTCAGCCTTAGATGGGAGGGACTCTACACCTGAAGTGATTACTTAAGGTCTTCAGTATTTGCTAGAGGAAGGGAAAGTGTCCAGAAAAAAATTATGAGAAAGGGTCAATTTTGTACCAAACTTCATATTCCTAGAAAGTTTTTTATTGTGTCTAAAAAGTGCCTGTAAGTGAAACTGAATATGGTTTTCGTGTGATGCATATGTGTGTTCAAAGGATCAGATGAAGTACACTCCTTACTTTGTGTGGTTTGTGGGGAGAAGTGGATGGAAAAGCGAAAGAAGATGAAAGTTATTACAGATAAAAAGAATTTAGCAAAAATTTGGTAAGACTTACTTTGTTATAAAGATAGTTAAGGGATTGTTAGGGGAATAAAGAAATACATGTCCTGTGATTTACACAAATGTGACCTGAAATGCAGATGTGAATCTGCCCATGTTTTAAGATTTTAAACCTAGATTAGAGGATTAGATGCCTAAACTAGCACATACACATCCCAAAGCTTTTTGTATACTGGAGAGGAAAGGATGTTCACATTTCTGTATCTCCCACATTGTTAGGAATCAAAATCAAACTTTACTTTGTTTTTGGAAAAAGAGTCACTGTATGTATTGAGCCATAGAACTTTGCAATGCAACTGAAGAGCTATCAACAATGACCAGTAATGTGTGTTATAAATAATATAAATAATCATGTTAAAAAAACCCATCTGTTTTCTTATGAGATGTGCAGTCCAAATAGATCTAACAAGTTTTGTCTAGCACTCATCTTTTGGGGGCTTGTCCAAACCAAATTTACAAATCATTTAAATGTCTCCTCCCACTAGTTCTAGTCTGCTAAATTTTCTGTTAAATATGACATGAAGTCAGTATCTGGGGAGAACTTGTGACTGGTGAAGATTTACTAGACTTCATTGAATGTTCCTTGGCCAAGATTCAGTGACAGTGAAATCAGTGACAGAAAACAATGAATCTAAACTCACTGCCTGTCATCCATTATTGCAGATTATGAAATTCACATATTTTGTGTCTATTCTGTAATCTCAGTTTTTTCAGAGTTTAATTACTCTAATTCTTCTATTCATTTTGACTTTGCTACTACCAGATGCTATCTGTCTCTAGATCATCTAGAAAAACTGTGAATTCTAAATGTATAGGGAATTTGATAATTGTTATTTTCACAGTTGTGACTTAAATGAATTAAATCAGACTGGCTGCTATTTTTACAGTAATTTTGACATCTCTTTCATCTTGCTAATTTGTGTCTATATAACTGCTGGCACTAGTTTTGGTTAGTAAGTAACTTCTTTTTTTTTTCTTTTCAATCTTTCTACTTGATGCAGAGCAAGAATTTAGCACCTCCAAGATTCTTTGAGTGTAGAAAGAGGATTGATTACAAACATTTTGGATTTATATTTCAAGTTGTGTTCCTATACTTGGATTTTTCTCCCATTTCACCAGATTGCTATTCAAGCAAGTGTTCATCTTGAAGTAAAGTAGTGTGTCCCAGGACATGTGACTCTGACACACGGGTTCTGCTGGATCCCACAACAGCAGTTCAAGCGATTGCAGAAGGCATTAACCTGCCCCACACCTCTCCCCAGAGTTATTACATGGTGGCATCAGGAGAATGGAATGGCATTTGTTCTTCAGGCACTCATTTCAAATCAATCCACTGGTGATTTTTGATCATTTACTGAACTGGGGGAGGACAGAGAAGACAGATTGACATTTTCTTGTGCTGACTGGTAGAGGGAGGACAACACAGCAGGATGAGGCCGTTAGCCCCTTCTAGAGGAACAGAGCAACCAGATGAGAATAGCTACAACCTAGAGGTCTTTTGTCAAAGCACTTATTTACCAGATATTCAGTAATGTCCAGTAGTCATCATCTTTATCACTATTTCAGCTTATTGAGAACTTCTGGTGTATGTCTATGTTCTCTGAGTTCTTCTCTGCTGCCTGCCTTTGCCATGTTTTCCTCTTCTGCCCTTTAATTCCTCAGGTCTGAGACCCATGGACCTAGAAAACAAATAATAGTGAAAACTTGTTAGATATATATGATACATGGTATTATATGATTTTGAATTTCTCCAGCACAGGAATGGGGTAGAAAGCACATGTTTCTGAGTAAATCTTTATGTTTAGAGTTCTATCACTCATTGCTATGGCATAGCGAAATATTGAGATAATCTGGTTAGTCTGTTGAACACAAAATTTCTATTCATCCACTTTGAGGTAGGAAAATCACTGCCACATGGCTTACCCATAGCATTTTTGCAAGTAATGTCTGCTGGCTTATAGGCACTGACCATGAGCTACAGCTGAAACTAAGAAATAAAAATGTATAAATTAGCCATCTTTAAGAAAGAAAGTCAACTTTTCTGGTATTCTCTTCATTAAACCAAAGGGACTGCATTACATCTGACAATAAACCATCCTTTAGAGAATTAATTGCCCATACGTTGTGTTGTACAGAACTAACATAGCTTTCTGCAACAGCACCATCTACTGATAGATCTTTTGGCCATTTAAAAAATAATAAATGGAAAGAAAAAATTAATCTTAATCTCAGCAACACTGCATATATGTTCACAGTAACCCTCACAATATTGCGTGGCACATTTCAAAAAAGGATCAGACATTTATAAATTAGACTATCATGCACAGTTCCACTGACTAGGATAACAATTACAGGGACAAGTAATGCTCATGCTTTGTAGCATTAGTTGGGCAACAGACAGAATCAAAAAGCAATTTCCTTCCATGGTTGAATTTTGTGTTCATGCCAAGGCCTTTGTGCTTTCCTCTGAAGCATGCAACCATTGCCTCAGGCAGGATGCTGGACTAGATGGACCATTGGTTCTGTTCTGTTATGGCAATTCTATTGTTCTTAGCTCCTGTGCCAATGAAATATCGAAACACACCATCTAAATTGCATTTGATATATATACTGTGTCACACTTCAAACCAGCGAAGCAACACGGACAGTGTGATTCATGTGGAGAATGTGCTTGAGTTACTTTAGACATGAGGAAAGCAATATCAGAGCTAGGTCTACAACCTAGTGCACACAGCAGGATTTGGCAATCTGTGATGTGTTTTGTCCATATGGAAGTGAAAAAGCGTTCAAGTGCTATCAATAAAAACAACACAATGTGTCTGTTTCTGAGCAGCACGCATCACCAAGCTGCAGTTCCTGGGCACAAGTGTAAACACAGAAGCTGATACTCCCAGTAGAAAAGATATTCACAGACAGACTTCTTTGTTGCTATTTACTGATTAAAAAAAAAAATGCTCAAGCTTCTTAGGAGCAAAATTTACTTGCCATTTCATTACATGTTCTGTTCTCAAATGGCTTTGTAAATATGCCAAAGAAAAAAAAGAAGCAAAGAGTAATCCTAGGAATTTCTACTCATTGTACTAAATAAGTTCTCCTCATTATCATTATAACTTGTGAAACATATATTTTTAAATTTTTGGAATACGTAGAACATACTAGAAAGTTTTACCTTAAAAAAATAGGTTAAAAGACTGCATATGCTTAAAGAGGTGAAGTAGAGCATAGAACAGGCCTGACATGTATTTGTAGTTATTGATGTATAAAACATTGACAGAATTATCCTTTGCCGTGTGTATAAAGAAATTTAGACCTGGTTGTAAGAGTGGACCCTTTGAAGCTTACCATTCACAAACCTATTTGTTTAGGGGCCACGCAGTATCAAAATTACAGAGAAGGCCTTCCTTACTAGGATTCCTATCTCAAAAGACAAAGGGTGTTTGTCTTTCATTAAGATCTTGTTGAAGTTAGAAAGGGATAACTACTTTTATAAAAGATATAATTGGTTTTAATTTTATTTTAAACTGTGCGTTTCCTTCACAGGTTTCAAGAGCTTTTAATCACATAGGCCAGTTTTCATTCAGGTTTCATTTCAGGAGGTTATCAAAAACAACAGCTACATGACAAACTTCCTGCAGCTTGAACAGGGAGAATTTTTTTTTTTAATCAGTTTAGAGAATAGCAGAGGTAAATTTTGTCATAAGAAAGAATACCATTAAAATATTCCTGAAGAGAAAATCACTTGAAAGCAGATATCAAGGTAACCAGTTTCCAGTAGAAGATCAAATCTGTGGGGGCAATTTCTTTCTTTTCATTCAAAATATCACATCTGCTTAAGAGAGTATAATTTAAATTTAAATTCTTACTGACCATCTCCCTATAAGACTTCAGACAAAGTTACAAAAAAGCTCATCTTTTATTCTAAGATCAAAAGTAACAGATGCCATATCATACTGGTCCAATTAGAGTGTAACCAGCAAATTATACCTACAGGATATTTCATGTAAACTTCAGGAAGAACAGATGGCCAGCAAACCTTTTGACTGAGGTATTTAGTGTAAATGATTTGTCAAACCAGAGATAGAGGCATTTATTTTAAATCACCCTCTGGAAAGTATCTAGAGATAACATAACTGGCTAGTTGGTGAAATTTTCTGGCTTGTATTATACAAAGGAGAATAGATTTAATATATCCTTTAAACCAGTAAGCCTGTGAAATCTTTGAAATTCCTCCATCTTCAGTCTTCCTAAAGATCCCGGGAGCAGTTAAAATGCTCTCGGTTACAAGTGAGGTGTCACAGTGAATCATAAATCATAGAAAAATCATCATTAAGATTTATTTTAAAAATTACTTTAAAAAGTATTATTAATTTAATTTGTCATTTTTTTTATTAAGCTCATTGTGGTTCTCTTAAATACACCATACCACCCTTTTCTTCTTCCTTCCATTGTATGTATAACTACAAACCTGCAATGCAAAAATCACTTTGAGTTTTGAGTTACCACCAATATCAGTAATCTAAGATACATAAGCCATTATTAAGCTAACAGTTTATCCGTAACACAAAAATTCAACCACTCCTCCCCAGGAAGGGAAAGAAGTAGCAGCTAGGAAGAGTGAAAAGAAGGAAGTTGTGGGTGATCAGAGAATCCTGATAGCATTCCTTAGCTTGACAAATGAATTTTAACTAGATGGACTGGATTGGGCCATCTAGTCTCCTCCTGGCCCAGAAGTTGTCAGTCACCTATGTTTAATAGGATAAAGTGCAAAATTACAGATTTCCAAGACAGTGAGCAATCCACAGAAAGAAAAACATAGCTCTCAGGCAATATGGGAAACATGATTTGCCCCAGACATATGACAAGGACCAGCTGGAGTGCATGGAGCTCCATCTGGGGATGGTTGAGGAGCCGACTGACAGCTTATGGGTCAGGATTAAAGGGGGGCAGGGACAGGTGATGTTACAGTGAGGGTCTGTTACAGGCCACCCGACCAGGAAGACCAAACAGACGAGGCCCTCTATAGACAGACAGATGTTCACAAGCCCTGGTCCTCATGGGGGACTTCAGCCACTCTGATACCTGTTGGAGGGACAACACAGCAGGGCATAAGCAATTCAGGATGTTCCTGGAATGCAT
>VYZM01024211.1:942668-976985 GCA_013398915.1 Dromas ardeola
TGGACCTGTTGGAGTGAGTCCGGAGGAGAGCCACGAAGATGATCAGAGGGCTGAAACATCTCTCCTATGAAGTCAAGGTGAGAGAGTTGGGGTTGTTCAGCCTGGAGGGAGGCTCCAGGGAGACCCTATAGTGGCATTCCAGTACGTAAAGGTGGCCTACAGGAAAGATGGAGAGGGACTATTTATCAGGGAATGTAGCGATAGGACAAAGGGTGACTGTTTTAAAATCAAAAAGGCTAGATTTAGACTAGATATTAGGAAGAAATTCTTTACTGTGAGGTTGGTGAGACACTGGAACGGGTTGCCCAGGGAATTTGTGGATGCCCCATCCCTGGAAGTGCTCAAGGCCAGGTTGGATGGGCTTTGAGTAACCTGGTCTAGTGGAAGGTGTCCCTGCCCATGGCAGGGGTGTTGGAACAAGATGATCTTCAAGGTCCCTTCCAACTGTAACCATTCTATGATTCTCTATCCAAGGGGGTTTTTTAATATTTTTTGTTCAGTGAACTTCTGTTCTGTGATTAGTTGGTGAATGTATTTGTTAACACTCTCTTACAGTCCAGCTCTTAATTTTTCAGGAATTTGAGCACAGTTACCTTTGCAACTGTACTCTCAACTACAGGAGAACTGCCGTTTCCAATTGAAACTGATTCAATTGAAATGATCCAATTGAAAGACAGAAAAAATCTTTCTGGTGTAAGAATGACTGTGCTTAATTTTTCTATGTGATTTTTACTAGGGTGCAACCTACTAATACAAAACTGTCCCACATATAACCTAAAGAAGTATCTTCATAGCTGGAGCTGTGGAAATGGATTCCTAATGAATCATTTATTTTTATCAAATCAGTCTGAATTCTAAGGAGAATGTATGAGTTCAGATTTACTGTAGTGTTTCCTGATTCTCTTCCTTCTTTATAAAATTTCCATCAACTGCTCAGCAATTCCCAAAGGAATAAAATATATCCATTTGCTCTTTCTTTACTGGTCCCCTCCTCACTTATATGGCAATTTTCACCTGTTTCATTTTCAAATAGAATTTGTTTATTAAAATTTATTCCTACTCCCCCAAAAAGAATCTTCTACCTAATATGTGTACTCGTGCCCCTAAATAATGCAGTGTCAGAATATGATATCATGAACAGCAAAGTCATAAATTTTGTCTTCAAAAAAATGCTACAAAGAAAAACTACTCCCATCTAACAGACAGAACACAGAGGAAAAAATGCAAATACATTTGCCTGAAGATACATAGCAGTTGAGTTCTGCACTGAATCCAAGTTTTCCTCTCAACAGCACATCCTTCTTATCTATCCGAATCATCAGAGACAGCTCAGACTTTGAACAGTGAATGAACAATAATCAGGTCTTTCAAGTAGATGCCCTCCTTCTGTTCGCTGCAAAGAGGTTTTGCTGATGCTTAAAAATTCTCCTAAAAGTGGGATGACCCTAAAATGACAAGTTAATTACTAATTTGAAGTGAAAATTCAGAATGACAGTTGTTCACTAGGCATCTCTGAAGTCAAAAATAGGTCACAACAGTACTTCAGCTGTTCATCTTTGGTCAAGACATATTCAGGCTCTTTGCCTATTCCCATCTTCTGAGGTTCAGCAGAACAGCTTCAGAGCTAGCAAGGGAAGATTCTTGTAAGCAAGAGACCAAAACAAACACAGATTTGTGAGAAAAATCTCATTATAATAGTCTCTTCTTTTTAATAATCTGAAAAAATGCAACACTTGTCAAGGAGCAAAATATCTACATCCTTACCCATTTCTTGTTCATGACAGATGTTTGATAGCTTCAGCCATTGGAGGTGGAAAGAAGCTGTGTCAAGGTATCTTATCTTGGGGGGTTATTAGTCTATGATTTGAGTCTGATATGCTGCAAGGAAAAAATAAAATGAGAAAAAAAATAGTAAGCACTGACATTAGAACCATTTATCACCTACTGCTGTGTGAGGAATAAAAGGATCCTCTTTGAAGATAGTCCATTATCTGCTTCTAGCTGGCTTCTTGCTGTCATATTTTCTTGCAGAAATAATAAATTTAGGAAGATCACATATTGAGAATAAGTACTGTTATATATCTAGGTATATACACTGTTCTTTTATTTACAGTCACTTTTGCCCATTTTCTAGAAGAAAATAAGGTTTTTATGTTTGTTATTTGTGGTTTCCTCATATCCATTATTTTTTCCTCTCAAGTACAGAAATTGGAGGTGGTAGTGATGGAAGGCTGGAATAATATAAAAGAAAATGCATGCGATATATTTCTTTCTTACTAGACAAATTCCAGGGGAAACAATATCAGTTTCTATTCTGTAATGATACAAACAGATTTCCAATAGGAAATATATATATATTTCCCATATATGTGTGTGTGTATATGCATATATATTTACATACATGGATATACATATATGTGCATATATGCATACCTACGTATACATATTGTTGTGGTTTAACCCAAGCCGGCAACTAAACACCATGCAGCTGCTTGCTGCTGTCCGAAACCAGGACACTTATATATAGACATATACCCATATACATGCATATATTTGTGTATGCATATGCTTATGTCTGTATATATGCATGTATATATATATGCATGTGTATGTATGCATGCATCTATGTATATGTGTATTTACATGCATGTATCTATACATGCATACGTATATGTTCATATGTTTGTGGGTATAAGCACATAGATGCATATATACTTAGAATCATAGAATCATAAGTGGTGTTCCTCAGGGCTCAGTGTTGGGACCATTTCTGTTTAACATCTTTATTGATGATCTCGATAAGGACGTGGAGTGCATTGTCGGTAAGTTCGCAGATGACACCAAGTTAAGCGGGAGCGTTGATCTGCATGAGGATAGGGAGGCTCTACAGGGAGACTTGGATAGATTGGATCGATGGGCCAACACTAACGATATGAGCTTCAACAAGGCCAAGTGCCAGGTCCTGCACTTCAGCCACAACAGCCCCATGCATCGCGACAGGCTTGGGGAGGTGTGGCTGGAAAGCTGCCTGGCAGAAAAGGACCTGGGGGTTCTCATTGACAAGCGGCTGACTATGTGCCCAGGTGGCCAAGAAAGCCAATGGCATCCTGGCTTGTATTAGAAACAGTGTGACCAGCAGAAGTAGGGAGGTGATTGTCCCCCTGTACTCAGCACTGGTGAGGCCACACCTTGAGTATTGTGTCCAGGTTTGGGCACCCCAATACACGAGAGATATCGAGGTGCTGGAGCGAGTGCAGAAGAGGGTAACGAAGGTGGTGAAGGGCCTGGAGAATAAATCTTATGAAGAGCGATTGAAGGAGCTGGGACTGTTTAGTTTGAGGAAGAGGAGGCTGAGGGGAGACCTCATCACTCTCTACAACTACTTGAAAGGACATTGTAGAGAGGTTGGTGCTGGTCTCACAGGTAACTAGTGATAGAAAAAGAGGGAATGGCTTCAAGCTGCAACAGGGTAGGTTTAGACTGGACATTAGGAAAAAATCCTTCACAGAACGAGTGGTCAGACATTGGAATAAGCTGCCCAGGGAGGTGGTGGAGTCACCATCCCTGAATGTGTTTAAGAGTCGTTTCGGTGTGGTGTTGGGGGATATGGTGTAGGGGAGAACTTTGTAGAGTGGGGTTGATGGTTGGACTTGATGATCCCACGTATACACATATGTATATCTATATGCTTATACATACATATTTATACATGTATATACACACATACATATATACACACAAAGTGACATAATTTCAGATTTTTACCTAGTAACTACCTTTGTACAGATGGATCACTGCACCCGCCTTGACCCCTGCGGATGCCAATCATTCAATGGTACTTAGCCTTGCAGCACTATGGTGAAATGTTACTGATGTAAGCCCACCTCCTTTAAAACTATTTTGCCAACTTTTTGTTAATTTACTCCTATTTTATTATTAAAATCATAATACAGTTATCAGTATTTCATAATCATATGTTATAACCTAACTACTTATTAGTACTTTTCCAAAAAGAATTTTATAGATGCTATCATTTAGGCAGAGTAGCAATAACAAGGTTGTCAATGTGGTGGCTCCTTTATGTTAGGCAGAGTTTCCTCATCTGCATTTGTACATCACTCCTCGCAGTTCCTATTGACTTTCCAGATGCCATCAACTACTGTTTGGGTATTAAAATTAATCCTTTACTAAATAAGAACAAGTTACAGAGACTTCCATGTTTTTGAATAAAAAATGACTAAAACTTCGAGTAATTTACAGACACATAGCTAATTTTGTTTAAGCAACAAAATACAGATAAAGTGAGGATTTGCCCAATATAATGCCCTACAGATGGATTAGTCTATCTTTCCTTTAAAGCAGGATATGAAATCAATATGTTAATCTACTTGAAAAGTAGGATTTGCTTTAGCTAGATATCTTTTTTTAAGATATGAAGTCAAATCCATATTTGTGTTTGTAATTACTATTCCTAAAGGTATTTTGAGAAACAACCTTTTGTCCTAGGACAGAAAATTTAAAAGAGCAAAGAGGGTTAGGAGCAGAAGTCCCATTGAATTTTCCATTGGGTTTAAGTGCTAAACTACAGCACTCTTCTAGCCTCCTTTTAAATTCTCTCACGTTTTGTTTTTTTTTTCAGCTTGTAGATAATTTTTTCTATGTTCTTGCAGTTAATGCATGACAGTGTCACGTTCTGACTACCTGTCTTTCTCTCACACACAAATACCCTGCCTGCGTTGCCATTAGCAAACTCCAGCGTCATAATTCACCCCAGTGTATGACTGAAATGGTGGTCTTGGCAGCAGAGGTTGTATTTTACAAGGACTCAGGTATTACAACTTTGTGTTAGTGAGGTTCTTGGTAAAAGGCCTGGCTTCTCTGTAAAACAGAGCTTTTGTGTTTTGTTGAAATAGTTTGTAAAGCTCAGAATGCGGTAATTCTAGAATGTTTTAGAAGTTTCTCTGGACAGAATAAAAACCCCTGCTCTTTGTGCTTATGACCTTGCATGGATAACATCTAATCCTGCCCATCTGGGTCCAGGTAGGAGCAACCACCTCCCCCTCTCCTGCCTTGACACAATCTTGAAAATTCATTGATGTTTTTAAAAACGTAAATTAATTTTCTTCATTTCCATGTGGATGTCAAGGCAAAGCAGAGAAAAGAGTTGTTTTCTGAAACTTAGTAAGCTTTCTAAATTTATTTTCTAAATTTTAAAGTGGCACACTGGGGAAACATAACCATGTTGCTCTGTAAGAGTTTTAAGAAGCAGCCTCTGTGACTATGCTGAGTTTTGTGGATGAACTGAGGAGCAAGTGGAAAAAGATCACAGACTTAAGGAGAAGAAGAAGGGGTGAGGTGATCTCAGGAGGTTTCTCAGCAGCCATTGCTCTGTGGCCATCCACAGCAGTCCCAGGGAGGGGCTGGGTCATTGTGGCACATTGAGGTGTCACAGCTGTAGCTTTCTAAGTTGCTTTATAGTTTAATTTGTTGTTGTCAGTAAAGATTACTTGTAAAATTATCACTGCAGAAAGACTAGGATTTGCTTTCTTTTAGTAGAAGTACAACATCCTTTATTTTGCTTTGTTGCGAATAGTATTGAATTGTAACACCCATTCCCATCCATTAGAAATTGGTAGTACTTATAGGACAAAACAACACTTTTTGAAACAAGTAATACTTTTTTGCCATCTGATTTTTGGTTTAGCAAATAAAATTTTTTTGATGTAGAGTAAATTATTTCCTTACTCTGTCTGAGTGCCTTTAAGAGCAGGTATGAAAGTCCTGATTTCCTCATTTTTACTAAACCACAATTGTATTTGAACACTATTAGATCCTATTAGATTATTAGAACACTATTAGATAGTGTGACAAAAAAAAAATCTATAAAATTTGAAAAAAGTGTCAAGAAGTTTTCTTTGTTGCATATATTGTATCTATAGCTCATTAAAACCATTAGTAAATTAAGAATAAGAATTTCCCCAGTAAGACTGGGGTTAGCTACTGCATGCTTTGCATCCAATGATTATTTACCTGTACCGTAAAGAAAACTAAGTGTTTCTGCCGAAAATTGACAGTATTTTCTGTTTGAGCAACCATTTTCTCAGCTTTAATGCTTGAAGCAATAAGTAGGTTGTGTGGTATTTTACAGGTTAGTGGAACTAGTCTAATCTGTGAGTAACATTTAAGACAGAACCTTTATTTGGCAGTGTGTGCTTCATATAAAGGTTTGCCTGCTAAGAGTTTCGCTGTTTGTGTTATTGTGAATCATGACATTTGCTTGGTTTAGAGCGTGAAAGCACTTAGATGACACATCTCATTTTCTTTTCTGTCATTACCTCATTTTAAATTAGAATAGTAAATTAATTGCCCCTTTAATGACAGGTGCTTGCCTAGACAAAGCTAAGATCAGGGTTAGCATCCTGCCAGGTAATTTAGGTAGTCAGCAAACCGTGAATTTCACACTGACAATACTATAGGCATTCATCCCAGATATTTTCCCTTTTCTTTCATGCAGTCAAATAAACCATTATCTGGGTTTCTTTAGGACAACAGATCCCACAAAAGATGGGTTTTGTTAGCTTTATTTTCTGTGCTTAAGCACACATTTGGCTTTGACTTTCTCTTTTTTTTTTTCCTTTTTTTTTTTTTTTTTTTTTCCGGGGCCNTTCCAGGGACCATCCCAACACTTATTTTGCATTATTTTCATCAATATAATTCAATTCAGCATGATGTAGGGTGTTGTAAACACCACAGGGATCTGTGTGACTGGCGCGCCTTGGCAAGAAGGAACTTCAGATCTAAGGCCAGGAAAGGGGATAAGGAAGCTTAAGCACCAGTGCTTGGGTTACTCTCTGACAATACACAGGGCAGTAACATATGCCAACATGTTCGGTGTTGTATCACCGCATGCCAGTTCCAAAGTATTTTCATTAGAGTCGGCAGAGTACAACAGAACTCAGTGCTGGGTGGATAATTCAAGAGTCAAAATTGAGGGATGCCAGTGCTTGGTTTCAGGGTCGATGTTCTGATTGAGAAATGAATAGGAATTTCTTTTCATGTCTCCAACAAATAATCATCATGGAATCAAGCTGTTGAGAAAACAAGCTTTTATCCTGAGCAAAAACATCACTAGATACAACTGCAGAATAACATCCTCAGAAGTCTTTCTCCCACGTATACCTGCACTTTGTTCTTCATTAGCAGCACAGTTGAGCCTGCTATGTGCCTACAATATAAAATGATCGTGGTCTTGCTCAGTGTGTCACTGAGAATGGCAATGATGGCATCGTTTTCAGTAGAAACTGGAGGTATTTAATTTAGATGCCCATGCTAGCTCCCAAGAACAGCAGCTGGTGTCCAGCTCTTATTTTCTAATTCTCATTTATGTTCAACATGTGGAGCAGACAGCTCCTTTAGAGTGTCTCTTCCCTCTCTCAGAAGAAGGGTAAAGAGGAATCAGGAAGACTAAATCACCTTTTACCTCTTGGGAAAGAGGGCGTTTGAGCTTCCCAGCCCAAACACACCTCATAACTAAACTTGGAGGCTATTCAGCTACGCGTGTTCCTTGACCAGAGCTGCG
Organism: Dromas ardeola; assembly: GCA_013398915.1. Classification (NCBI taxonomy): domain Eukaryota; kingdom Metazoa; phylum Chordata; class Aves; order Charadriiformes; family Dromadidae; genus Dromas; species Dromas ardeola. The sequence continues at coordinate 950,248 of VYZM01024211.1, forward strand.
TAGGACACAAGATGTATATCCAGAGCATGTGCAGCTTTGAGAAGCGGCAGTGGTACATTTTCCTACAGAGGGGAAGATGCTCTGAAGTAGTCAACTTCAATTGCAGTGTAATTTGCTGGGTAAATAAAATTCTCTGTCTCTGTAAATAAGTGAATCTGGGTTATGAGCCCTGTTGGAGAATTTCACATTTTGTTTCAGCTGTTTTCCAAAACCTCTGAAAAGCAAGATTAGATCATACATAGGTTATGTATATATCATAATATGTGCTCCTGGAGCATAGAAGATCATGATCACATGAGACTTTATGAATACCAATAATACGAGCTGAGTGAAAGTTTTAAGTTTAGAGAACTTAGGTCTCATGATGCTTAAGGCTGCAGAGGTGCAGGATGAGGAAAACAGGATGGGATGGGATGGGATGGGATGGGATGGGTTGGGATAGGAGTATTCTTTCCAGTTGTTGGGTGGTTGGTTCTTCGGCTCTTTTACATGCTGTGGAGAAAAGCAGCATATCTTGTACTCTTTATTTTTCAGGGTGTCTTTGATCCCATTTTTTAAGCATAATGTACATAACAGTCATTATATTATTTTTGGAACACTTCTTCATAAACTCAATATTTTCTTAATTTATATAATGGACTAAAAAGGAGTAGGAAAATAATTTGTATGGTTACTCATGGTTACTCATATGGTTACTATTGCTTTATTTTTGCTTTGGAGTATTTATTTTGTCTCATGGTTTTGATGAAACAGCCTCTAATTTTATGATTTTTATAGGATATGAGTTTCACTGTTTGGATTCCTTTCATGAATGTATTTACCTAAAACAATCCCGCATTTCCCTAATACTTTGAGAGAGGACACTGATGTGCTAAACGATACATGTGCTCAAATAATGTTTATTCATCATAGATTTATGTTCAGTAAAACTCAATTCTCCATTACTCAAGCTACGATGAGAAAAGATGTCATCAAGTTAGTATTTTTTTCAGTTCGTCGGAGAGAGCAATAGATGGTTGGAAAAGTAAAGTTTATTTCATTTCATTCAGTAAAGGTCACTATTCTCTTCCAGTACCACCTGAGTCAACATAAATGTCCATACTCAGTCACGTCACTGTCTTTGTTTTTTCTTGAAGTGTGGATGAATTTTATTCTTGGAAATAGTAGTTAGAAGATGTCAAATGGTGTGAATAAGTTACCTTATTATGAGCATCTATTTGTAATGTTAGATTTTAAATTAAATTGTTAATTGTCTTGATCTTCTAAAAAGAAAGCTGGAAAGACTGGTGAAGGGATCCAATTACAGGACTTGTACATATGCAAAGACTTTATCATGAAGTTCATCTTCGGTGCTACTTACCACTCTCCCGTCTCTGAAAGGACAACAGGCCTCATATTTGCAAGAATGCTGATGGCTGACAACATGGTCTTTGCTTTTATGTATGCTTTTGCATTTTAGTTCTTTTAACAAAACCTTGTAAAAGAAAACCTATTTAGAAGAGAAGGTAGAAGGAAAGTATGCCATGCATTTGCACACTAAAGAAGCAAAAAGAGTTCTTGCAGAGCTAATTTTAGGTCTGCCTTAAGTGTATCTTCCTGAGCAACACAGTAAATTATATTGAGGATTGAGAATGCAAGAGCCATCTTTGGAATTCAATCCCACTCATCTCTTTCATGTCTTTATTGCATCCAGGCAACAGTGGCATCAACTGCCATGGAAAATAAAGGACACAATGATACATAACCTTTTTTGTTCCTTCTGAATTGCTATAACCTCTTTGGTGTCTCTAGATATGAGAATTTACCATGCTTCAAACTTTCAGAATAAAAATTCAGTTGAGAAACATAGGCAGTAAAGAACTAGATTTATCACTGGGGTAACTCTACTGACTTCAGGGGAAAGATACCACGAGTGATTTTGGCCCATCTTATTTAAATAGTAGCCCAGGTGTTCCTGGTGTGAAATTCAGGAACCTTTTCTTAAAGAACTAATAACTTCAGAAGCTTTAATATAAATGCTAGTACAATTACTATTTAATCCTTTTTAATGCATTTCAGTTTCATTAGTTTGAAAGCCCTGATGCTATCAGAAGCCTGCATATTATTGGTCCCCAAAGCAGTTTCTTTTGCCGGCTGAGGATGCAGTGTCACTATCTAACACCTCCTCAGTCACCAGCTCTATTGTTCTGCCTCAGCTTAAGCTTTCCCACTTAATATCAGCATGATATAATTGTACCATAGGTGACAAATACATTATTCCTTCTTGTTATACTGAACTTCCTGTCTTAATTACCAAACTCATTTTTCCTTCACATCCCACTTGCTCATTACTCATTTTCAATTATGATACAGATTTCCCTTAGACTTTAATTACTTCTTGTGCTTAAAAGGATAAATTAATTTTCTTATTAACCCTTTGACATCTCATTAAGGTCACTAAATAGGACAATTCTGTTTTCTCGTGGCATGCCATACAGATTATGCCAGTTTGCAGAAATACGAGGAGGCTTAGAAGGAATTTGCCATAAACATTATTAGTTCTTGTTGGTGTGGCATCAGCATCTGTGTCATGTTATATTTTTTGCCTACACAGATCTACTGTTTAAACTGGAACTCGTGTGACATGGAGGAAATATTGCCTTCTAACATTAGTGCTGTTGGTTTTGCTTTGTTCATAATCCTCATATTCACATTGTCTTTTGAAAATGCTCTTAGTGATGGGGCAAAGCACAAAGGATCCCATTTACATAGCTTGGACCAGCCTCTGATAGGATGGGTAGCAGACAGAATGAGAATTCAAGGTTTCCCTCCAGCCTGCATACAAGAGCCTGTAGCACTGGCTTGTTTATGGACAGTGGAAATATTAAACTTTAAAAGGCTTTAAAGGGAAACCACATTCCAGTTCCTCCCTCTTTTTTGGTACGCAAAGTTCTACACAAAGCCATTTTATCACCATAAATTTTAATATTACAATTTGTAAACCACTGAATTTTTCTCATTGAAACAAATACTAGCGTTGCTCATCCTTTGCAAGAGAGGAGCTGTGAGTTCTGCAGCATTCCCAGTGCTGCCTTCTCCTTGCACCTTTGGCCCTTTCAGTTTCCCCATGGTTTACAGCTTCATCCATAGGCTACGAGCTCCCTGTGGAATGTGAGTGCCAGCTTCTGTCTTCTGCTTTCTTGCTTTCCTGAGACCTCTGGTTCAAGGCAGCACATCATGATACTTGTTGATTCACTAAATGGAGCAATGTCTGTGAGTTGCTGACACTTACAGAAGTGTCGCAGTAGCTGAGAGAAAATGTTAATTCCTGATGTGTAAGAGAATCATGAAATAAAAACCTTGCAACAATTAAAATCCAGTTACTTTATTAAGACATCGTAAAACTAGAAACAGTAAATATTTCATGTACCCGTCTGTTTTTTGTGCCTAGGGCCAACTGCATGTTTTTCTGCTTATCAGGTCTCCACTCACTGGAGGCTTTCACATCTATTTTGTAAGAATGAGCTGTCCCACATACAAGTCACATATTGGGTCTGCTGAATGCTATTAAGCATCATAAAGAGGTAAACTGATTAAAATGAGCAGATTTGGGGCTAGAATGGGATGAAATATGCATGGGCAAATTGTTTCATAGATTAAAAATTTATTTTGTAAGTGTCCTACAGAAACATCTGGCCTCAATGGGAAAAAAAAATATTATTTTGACTTTCTGTCAAACAAACAGCTGTCATTTCAGAAGAAAAGTTCATTTTTCTAGTAGTATTTCTTCCTCTGCTTATATTCAAAAGATGCATTCAGAACACTGGGAATCATCATGTCTTTTTTTTGTATTCTCAGAAACAAGCTGCACCCAGGTTCCTCTGATATCTGTAACCTGAACAATTTACAACCTGAAGAAAACTTAATTTTTATTTTTTTTTTTTTTAACCAAGGGGTGAAAATAGGGTTTCAAAAGAAATATAAGTCCCCCTCGCCCCAAGACAGAATTCTGAGAGGGAAGATTTAGGAGCCTCATCTCAATTTCATTTCAGTCAAAAAAAAACCAAAAATGAAATTCTTGTTGAATTTAAAGAAATTAATCTAGGTCTTTACTGTAGAACATTGAGACTTGCCTTCTCTTGTTACCAAAGATAGCAATGGAAACCCTGGGCATGTCTTGACATATTTGACATAGGCCAATGCAGAAACATGTCTACAGACCGCAGCTCTCTGAAAAAATATTAAGGTGATTTAGTGATGCCAGGCTTACAAGAACACTCAGGAAATCTGTTATTTGTTTTTGGATGGCAGGTACAAAGAGGCTGGTATAAGGGTGCTGAACACATAGTCAATTATTCCCTAACCATTTCTGAAATATAGAAAGTGAAAAATATTTCCAAATAACACAATACCTACATGGAAAAAATCTAACTGAGAAATTTCTATAACAAAATTCAGGATTCAGTCACTGATTTTGTTTTTAGAACAAAAAAAAAAAACAGCCCAAAACACTCCGTGGATCTGTGCCACAGGAGAAACTGTGAAGCAGTTTTATTCAGCAGAATACTGTTGTCATGAGTAAAATAGGGGAAAGGTGTTGACAAAGGACTGTATTAAATAGTGGAAGTTTCTCTAGGAGGGGATAGTTTGAATTCACATTTTCAGTAATGAATGTGGCAAAAGGAGAAAAAAGGATTGCAGGATGTCACTGATGTTTTCAGATGACATGGACACTGCCAGGGAAAAGGAGAATCAGGATATCATACAGGAGATGAGCTGGAGGATGAGTTAAAGGAATGACACTACATATGGTAGAAAAAAGTGCACTTGAGGACTAATGAAAAGAAATCACTATGCCAAAATTACTGTTGCTGTTACATCGCCCTCATCTACATTGTTATCAATTGCTATGTTTTGAATGGTATAAAACCGTAAGCTCTTTATATCCTAGTCTGCCTTTTTTCTTGCAGGTTTGAGGCTTGAACACCAGTTTGCAGTTTGTAAAAGTTAGTCATAACACTTTATAATTAAAAATGATAATATAATCCTTTTTGGAACAAGTGATATGAGACTGATGTGACTTCCAATGTGGCTTGAATTTTGCATACATTTTACAATTGTTTTCACGGAACAGGCAAAATAATGCATTTAAAACAACACGATTTGTTTTTCTGCCACTTCAAAAACATCATCTAGTCTAGAGGTCCAAAAATATAGTCGATCTTTTATATATTGCAATATAGATTTTATCATGTAGATAATACATTGAATCTCTATAAAAAAACATATTCCGTTGGCATATTAAATACAGCCTGAAGGTATGTATGGTGATATTGCCAAATACATTTTCCAAAAACACTTCTCCCACTCCCTGCATCCCTAGGTTCTTGCACATGACATTCTGTAATGAGCTGTAGGTACTTTTTGATTAGCATAGGGATGAACATTCTTCTGTTTATCATTTTTCTTGCACCAATGTGACATCTCTGCTGATTACTCATATTATGGCTAATTTGCAACTGATAATCAGTCCTAGTTTCTTAATAAACTTCTCATTAAGTGACTGGAGCTGTCACTTTACCTCCATGTTACTCTTCCTAAGTATAATCTGTGACCATTATGCAAAAGAAAGGACTGTTGGACGTCACACATGTCATTTGCAATCATGTACAAAAGCTTCAAAAGGCGCTTGTTAAATAAATGCCCTTCATAATTCATTACTGTAAAATAGAAAGGTGTAACTAATCACCATATTGCCACTGTATTGCCGTATTCGGCTTTTTTGAAGAAGAGGCATGCTTAGCCAGTACACACTTTCAAAGATCATTGCAAAATAGTTTCAGGGAACTCCCTGAACTTCTTGTGCTTTTCTTATACCACAGTAAAACCAGCAGTTTATTAGTACAGTGGCTCAAGCTGAGTCACCTGGAAGACACTTCAATGTTAATGCTGAAATTGTTGCCTTCAGGAGTAAGTGTTATGATTAAGTTTTGATGCATAACAACTTATCTTGCATTAACTGAGCCAAAGCAAATTTGCAAATGAACATTCTGAGCCCACAGTAAAAATGAAGTCATTCAGCATAGTCTGCAGGCAAATAAATTGTAGCTATTTGTGTTAGCTCGTGTTATAAAGGAATAAAAATATGCTCATGGATAACTGCCACCCTTTAGGGGATAGCAGTTAGGTTATAGTAGCCTGACAATATTGCTTGTATTGCCAATATAAAAAGCAGTCTTTGGTATTTCATTTTCCTGAATACAATCCTTTAGTTTGGCCTTCTGAGCAACTATGTGACTATATGGATTCTGTAATCCTGTCTCAGGTTCTACCAGTCATGTACTTTGACAGTTTTTCGTGAAGAAGAAAAACTTAGACCACGAGAGTTGGAGTGAGATTTGAAGTTAAGATACAGCACTTCGAAGGATTTCATTGTGGGTTTTTTTTCAGCTGAGTGGGTTTCAGCTTGTGGGGACAACACAAGTTAGAATAATTGCAGGGTAGGGTTTTGAATGAGAATCAGTTATGAATTCAAGAAAACAAGCTAGCCATAAGTAATCAGAAAAACCTACCTCTTCTTGAAAGGAACCCTGCCTGTGTGTTTCCTACGTATACATTCTATACGTTCATAAACCCTCAGCAATAACATTTCACTATTATTTTCTCCCAGGGAAATATTTGCTGCAGAGTTACTTCTGAAATATGCATTCATGCCGTTTACTCATTGTCTTGCTTCCAATAATGATTTTTAAAAAGGTTTAGAAAAAAACCCACGTACTGCTAAACATCCAGAAGGGTTGTTTGTTCCACACAGTCCTATGGTGCTGTTGCAGTAGGTTGCAGTGCGTGTATCTCAGCTGTGACTGGACAAACAGCATCTTTAAAACCTACTTATCCTTTGGCTTATGTGAATCTTCCTTTCTTCAATTATCTAGAGAAGCTCATTTCCAGTGTGCTCACATAAATTAAATGCTGCATCTCTGTATCTAACCTAAATTTGTTCTCCTTTTAATGTTTTGCAACTGCTTTCTCAGAGATAAAGGTTGTTTGCTTCTGAAAAGTTTCTCACTCCTTTTACTGTTTCCATATCTTCCTGAAGAAGGGGAAACATAGCACACACACAGAAAGAAGAAAAAAAAAAGAAAGAAAGAAAGAAAGAGAAGACAGTAAAGTCATCCATATTTATAGTAAACTAATTGGAAGTTTTCCCTCTTGGAGTTTTTGCTGACTTTAGGGGAATTGTCATAACTGATGTCAGCAGGAAATACAGCTTTATACATTAGGCCATAATGTGTGAGGTGATGACATACTATGCTTTTCAGGAACTATGAAGCGTTCAACATAGAAGTGCATTTCAACACGTCTTTTAATTTGTCTCAGGTATTTTCAGGTGATGGGACACCAACATTCAGTTTTAGTATTGTATCTTAGGAACACAACAGCTTTTTTTTAGGACTGTTCTCAGTAGTTATTCTTCGTGTTTTATCATTATGCTGCTGTGCACTGACTGTTACATCATTTAATTTATTTTTTCTGTGTTTGTATCAAATATCCTCTAGGAGTGCATCACCACAAACACACACACACAAAATGAAATCTGACTAAGAATTGGTTGCAAAATATTACAATACGCTATTTCTCTTTACTCTGCAAATTAAAATGTTAAACCTGGGAACAGGACTCTTGTCTAGTTCCATATGTTCTTTGATTGTGGCTATAAAATAAGCTAATCATTTCCAGAAACCAATTGCTTTTCATTAAGAAACAACTGCAAAGATTCGATTGTCTGTGAGTGTGTTGCAAAGATATTTTGACTGGATTAAATTTTTAGTTACATGCCATCATCAAGTTCCTGTCACATTTCAGCGTTATTGATTTGAAACAGAAGTGGAATTTTGATATCATTTATTCTACGCTACATATTGTGTAATTATTCAGATCCTTCATTTTCATTTGTGCTTTCCTATTTGTTTTAAATGTTATTACTTGCTTCAATGCTTTTTCATTTTAGTGAATACACTGATAAATATTTCTATCAATTGCAGATGTGATTTTTGCATAAGTAACTGAAATCCTACTATCATGGTTTAATATAATATTAGACACAAGAGGAACTTGTAGAAGCAATTAGAAAGTCTATGCATGTATCTGATTATTGAGTTATTAAAAAATGCTCTTAAGGGATTGCTTGAGCTAAAAAAAACCCCCACATTAAAGCTGTTAGTTTCACTGGCAGAGTTTTAGATGTCCTCACTGTGGACGAAGTGCTATCACAGTCGCTCCAATTTATGTATAAGATACAGTGAGGATGAGTGCCAAGCTGCAGTTTCCTTTTCATTCTCCCTGGGAATGATGAGCATTTCTGTGCGCGGGAGGACTGTGCAGCAGGACTGTCAAGGCAGCTCCCTCGGCCAGGGAAGGAAGGGCTGTGCCTCCGGCTGCCCAGTGGAGATGAAATACAAACTGTCTCCAAACTAGGATCATCTTTTGGATATCTTAATTCATTTTCTGCTTGTTTCTTCATTGAGAAGTGGATTTTAAATGGGGAATACAACCTCACTGCATGGGCAGCCCTTCAAAAGTCCATAGGAGTATTTGTATGCAAATTTGGCAGACTCAATCTTCCAACTAGGGCTACTTCCTTTGCAAATTCAGTCACAGAGAGGAGTTGTCTGAATCACTGTGGGTGAATCTTTTAAATTTTATTGTTGGGGTTTTTTTCCCCTCCATTTTTCAAATGAACACAAAACCGCAATGAAAAGTTTTCAATTTCCACTTAATTCCCTGCTTTTCCTTTTTTGGGGCACTTAAACAGGCTGTCGAAAAAGCAGCGGGGAAAACATATAATCTTATAATCGATAAACTCAATATTGCTGAAAAATTATTTTGTATGAGTGAAAAATTATTCTATATCCAAAGTTGGAAAACACTTATATAAATTTTCCCCTATCATGTTCACTTCGAAGCAGAAAAAGTTTTCGGAATAGCTGTGCGTGAAGCTACTTGAAGAAGGAACACGAAGGCCACTTTGTGTCTCGTCATACACAGAATTTATGTATAACAGAAACCCACCCAATGACTGTTGCAGTCAGTAGAGAGGTGAGTGCTCCTTTTAATGCCCACAAAAGCAAGAATAGGAAGAACCTCCTTGTTACTCTGTTCCCCACAGCTTAACATTGTTCAGTTTAAGAGGAATATGTGATGGATGATGGCCCCAGAACTCACTGCTGAGAATCGCCTAGGTATTGACTGAATGGTTTGTGACTGAACCGTCATACAGCAATTATTAGTTACTACAGTCCTAGACGATGACATAGCAGAGTGTTTGTGTTAAGTTTAACGTCTATGGTCCGCAGAAATTCTTCAGAAGCAGCAACCTAATGCATGAGCTTCCCTTATGGATTGGACCTTTTTAATATCATACTTTAGTACATAATATATCTCACATCTATTGTTTTTATTAGACATATATAACATGTATTAATCCAGAAATGAAGTATTACAGCCTAAATACTTATTGTCCATGTAGAGGGATTATTTCTAACTCAATGACTTGCATTAGAGTATAATCACTAATACCCTTTGCTTTTGTTTTTCCAAAAGGAAGTCTTCACAGCAAGCAAGGAAGAACTGTTTTCTGAACATTGCTTGGTAATATTTTTCATTTCCTTTGCATATTTTAATGCAATCAGCACAGCTTACATCTGTGTAGCAATCAAATTATAAAGTCAACATAATCCAATGAAATGCTGAAGAGCCAAATAATCAAATTCAGATTAATATTAATTGCTGTAGTTTCTGCACCTGGATTTAAAAACAAAAACAAAAACAAGAAAACCATCACATAGAACTTCCTCTCTTTAATTGTAATGTTTTAAGTAAAAAAAAACAAACAACAAAACCATACAAAGAAAACCCCCCACACCCCCTCCCCACAAGAACCAAAGCCAAAACTTCAGATGATGTATTTTCTCCTTCTGTTAGGAGGAGGACTTGTCAATATAAAGATTTAGATATGTATTCCTCAGACATGCTAGTGAAATTATTTATCATTTTTCTTTTCCCCAGCAACTTTTATTAACTAATTATCCATCTCTAAGATGGAAATATTATCCTCGTTGCACACAGCCGCAGATTCCTGCAGAACATTTGCGGTTCTAGTTCTGGAACTAAATTAGGATTAACATGTCCATTACTGAAGTGGGCCCCACTGTCAAGAGGATCCTTATTTTCACTTGTTTGTGCAACCAACGATGAATGCAAAAAACCCAGTGAATAAAAGATAAATTACCATTTCCAGTCCTCCTCCCTGGAGGTGCCTTTACCCCTCTGTTAGAAAGCAGCTGCACATACAATTAATTCAACATTTGTTATAACTGGGAGGGGTGGGTGCTCCAGTACAGAGAGAAATGAGCACTTGGGGATGGGGACAGAAACCTAATGATGCAGATTTATTAGCTGCAAATGGAGAAAATTACTACTCTGATAGCAACTCATGCAATTTAGTTTTCTGCCCTCATTCATGTGTCTTCTTTGGTTACCTCACGTCAGACGACGTGTATGTGCAGTTACACACAATGAGAGCAAAGTTTTTCAGTGGCAGTTTCATAGGAATGAGTTGCAAATGGGTAGCTGGATTAGTGGCACATTTCTGAAAGCAATAATAAAAAGACAGGAATATTATTGTTTGCTTGGACTACAATCATTGGGCTGGTTCCTGTAGGTTTTGCAGCCTAAATATAAACTGGCCTTTCTCCCATTCTGACTTGCCTGCCTTTCACCCGAAGCACAGAAATAAACACCTTGATTGTTTTGTACATTGTGCTGAAACGGTTTACTTCCTAAGGCAGATAGAATTTTAATATCAAGTCAGAATTTAAAAGTGGCGTATACTGATGAAGAGTGTAGTTTTCACTATTAAATATGTTTCTTACAGAGGAAAGAGACAGCAAATGTAATTAAAGCATAATTGGATAGAACATGCTGCTTAGCTAGACAGAAATGTGAGACACAGGAACAGGACTTTGCTTCTTTAGCAATAGCTTCCACCAGTCATTTAGGTCTCCCTTTGAACTAAAAGAAATGGCTACATGTATAATTACATCCTCTCTCATTTAATTACCATTGGAATTCAGGCAAGATGGTAAGAAGTAATTGGGAAGTTATCAATTACTGCATTAGCACACTTGTGGCCAGTGAGATCTCACAGATAACTCTAAATTTGCGGAGTTTAGGTTTGAGCAGTTAGTCATAAAGAAGTATTAAAAATTGCCTGAAACATGTATGGCTAGCACCAGTCAGCTTCATAATAATAACCTGTAAAGTGTTAAAGTGCAAAATTAATTTGTAGATTGCATTTCAACATCAGCCAGAACTGTCAATGGTCAAGTGTAAAACAGATTTGTTTGCTCCCTTGTCATGACAGGTTAACCTTCTTAATTACATACAGAACACATGAAGAAAGAGAAGTGCAAATAATGCAATGGTCCTTTCTTTCCAAAGAATGAATTTAGAAATGAGGAAAAAGCTTTGTGATCAAAGCAGAAGGATTTGATTTTGTGTTTTCCATGGAAAGGCTTGCCTCTTGACGTTGCCACTTAGTTTAAGCATATTCAGTGTAAGAGGGAAACAAGAGTTCGTGCCTGTGAAGCTTGAAAAAAACATAACTTAAATGTGCAGGGCAAATTCAAACTTACAGGTTAAATCTTATTCACAGTTACAATGAAGTTGACTGTATAAATTTTTAATTATTTTTTTTTAAAGTGAAATCATTCAAAGAAATTAAAATACTCTGCAGAGCTAGGAAAGATACCCCACTTTCAATGGGCACCGCTTTCAGTGCTAGCCTGTACTCCACTTGCCTAGGATGCAGAAGTCCTTTCCCTTTGTGCTTGAGGGCCTTCCAAACCACATCTCTCATTTCCTTGATAGAGTTGCAGGAGAGCACAGGGCATGGGAGTTCACCGTCCCTCCTGTTGAGGTTGTTTAGGTCTATAATAATTTTTGTCTTGGCAGAAAAAGGAAGTGTAAGGAATAGGAGGGCTGGGTTCTGGCTTATGATAAACAATCCATAAAAGCATCTTACATGCATTAGTAATTTAATAAAGGTTTTACATAATGATAGAAAGACCTCAGAAATAGCACAAAAAAATCTAGATATGAACCAAATGTGCATAAAAAAACCAAACAAAACAGCTGTGTAACTTGATGGCAAAACCAGCTGCCTGCAAAGTTTACCAGCTTCAGGATTAATGCAGCTCAGTCTAGACTCTCAGCATGATGGCTGTGGACTTAAGGACCCAAGAACTCACGCAGATCTCTGGCTTCTGCAGACCACTGCATTATTAGATGCCTCACAATCACTATAAATCTGCTTCGAAGTCCATGGCAGGACTGTAATACTGTAATTCACTATAATATTAGCATACTATAACTAGCAATATATTCAAGAGCACACTTGAAGTTGCTTTTAAGAATAAAGCAGTGGTTAAAATAATATTCCAACATTTACAGAAAAAGACATGCATTTCTGGAAGGCTGGTAGCACTCACACATGTACTGTAGTGCCTGCAGGACTGTGGACAGTCATGAAATTAGAAAACAGACAACAAAGCCTTATGCAAAATTGTATTAACAGAGTTTTACTCCTGTTATTCAGGATTATTATTATTGGAAATTATTACTACACTTTAAAAAAAGGAGCTGCTCATTCCTATATTAATATCAAAAGCAAAATGTCTGTTGATTCTTTTGGGCTAGTATACAGAAAAATAAATTCTAGTACTTGAGGGAGGATTGAATGTAAACTTTTATGTCCCCAGACCTAGTAATTTAGTCATTTAAAATTTATTCATGTAAGCAATTCTATTGACTTTGTATGTGCATATATATTCAAAGAAACCTGTCATACTTTGACAATTTTAAAAATGTAATACTGGTTTCCTTTTATTTCAGATTGGTCTCTTTGGATCTGTGACAATATTGACATTTTTAGAAAAAAAAATGCAGTATGTTTATTACATTTCAGAAGTTAAAATTTTTCTGCTGTTCCAAACAGAAATGGACAACTTGGCTGCAGGTGTTATTCCTGCAAGTGCTCTGTGTGGCCTTGTGGCCCAGTAAGTTCATGTTGTCATTGCTAGTAACAGGCCATAGCCTTTGTGGTAAACTGAAAACACAAGTTCCAGGACTTGTCAGGTTTTCTTTGGATCCATCTTGGCCTGCCTTAAGCTTTGTTTTAGTTAGTTTAGCTGCAATTGTCTAACAGCCAGCTGACTATTACCTATTTTGGTTCAGCTTTTGCTTAGCTTTGTATGACTTTTTGTGGTATACAGATATATTCACATATATCAGTAGCTAATAGAAATTTAAACAAGTGCTTGTTCTGTACAATATGAACAATATGCCTATAGCCCTAGAAAAAAAGTGGTGGTTCCCAAAGGACTGCAGCCATGGGAGCCTGGTAAAACCAGCTCCAGCAATAACAGTAATTACCCAACATATGTGAAAACTACTTTTACACTGTAAATTCAGATGTAACCTTGCAGACCACTGACAAAAGTGCAAGGCAAAGAGGTGGCCTTGTACTTTGCTGATCTGATTCTTGCATTGCTGACTCAGCCTTCTCCCTTATCACTGTGGACTTCTCTAGTGATCAGGCCTGCTGTCTGGATCTGCTCAAGGTTGCTGGACGTGCTCTGCTCCCCTTGCCTGGGCATCGTGTGACAGCATCCATGGTCGGCACGGGCACTGTCCTGCTGTCACCTCCACCCCACCTCACCTTCCCTTGCAGAGCAGCCCAGTCTTGCTGCTCCCTGACAAAAATGACATCAAACACCTGCTCTTGCTGCCTGTGGTTGTGTAAATCAATTTGTTCACATGTAGTTGCGTCTGCATAAGCAGTTGGCGCTTTCTCCTTGGCATACAAAGCTCAAAGGAACCACATGTAGGAGCAGAATGCTTTACACTGTGATATCCTCCCTGGTTAGACTGCTTATCAAATTAATTTTTAAATAATCTTTCTGACTGGACTGCAGTATAAGGACAATAATTCCTATCCCCTACATAATGCCTTTCATTTTTCAAGCCATTGTAATAAATGTAACAACTGAACTACTCCTCCAGTTATCCTTGTAAAGTAACAATTAATAATCCTTTATACTTCTATTGTGTCTGACATCTGATGTTCTTGAAGTATTTTATGTATTTTAACGGATAAAGCCTCATACAGTTTCTGTGTATTAAGTGAGTTTTAGAGCATTAACAGTTTCAGAAAAAGAACAGTGTCTCCTTTTGCATGGCAAAGGGAAATAAAGGGGGATCTTCATGAACCTCTTTTGAGATCTCAAACTCTACAACGTTTAGGACTCAAATCTTGTCCCCCTTTTTTGCAGGAGGACAAGCTGAAGCACATAAATATGAAACAAATAGCTGGTAAGACAGTCTTCCCATTGACCCTGCCTGCCTGCCCATAAGACACATAGGTGTCCCATAGTGGAGGAACCAAGGACATTGTTCCTGTCCCCATCAGTCCTGCCTCGTGAGCTCTTGGAAGACTGTGAAAGTCAAGAGTCCCCATGCTGCAGGATATTATCATGCAAAAACCCCCACATTCTCTTTTTCCCTGCTGTGATTTTACCAACAACATGCTATGGGGTAAGTTTCTCTAGCTCCTGTAATTTTTCCCCATATTATAAAAAATGTAATGCGTGTAGACTTCTGGCACGTATTGCAACACCTTTGATTAATACCAGTTTAAGAAATGCTTAAATGAAATATGCTGTATTACACTTCCTGATCCAAAATGGCAAAATATGACTGTGGTAACCAGTTTGCAGGGAATATTGTACTGCTTAGAAGCAAATGCTGAACATGTAGGAAATCTCTGAAGCTGAAGACACAGCTGGCAATGTGAAACCTGGGGAAGTGCCAGGAATCCACCCTTTCCCTGTAAAACAATAAAACACTTGTGTTAGTATGAGACATTATAATAGACCAAACTACTGACTTTTCTGGGAGATGCTGTGCGCCATGGTGATGTACCAGAACCCCTGCTGATAATGTGGCAAGCCCACAGATTGTTTTGCTTGTGCAACCCAATTCTAAACACTAACAACAAAAGAAGGCTATAAAACCCTTTTCCATGCAGTTAAATTCTTTAGGGCAGTTTAACCAAACCATTTGAAACCTCCCAGGCTTGACACATCGCTGAGATGGTACAACATGCTTCATTACACTGTGACACTGTGTCAGCAGCACAGATTGCCACCAGCCCTCTCCCTCGCTTCCCAAGTACAGCACTGCAGCTCAGTGGCACTGTTTCCTTTCCAGGAATTGAGGAAGAAAAGGAAAGCAAAGTCAGCAGGCACACTGGAAGGGATGTTTTCTCTCCTCTCCTAGAATACACAGGAGAAAAGTTTCATTTTTTAAGCAGATGTCCCCAGATTGCATCTTCCTCTCAACAGCCCTAGTTTCAGAAAAAGAAGTATGTAAGACAACAGCTGGTTCACGCTTCGCACAGGTCACTAAACTAGGATAGGAGAAGTGCAAAATATTCAGTGCAATGATTGGAGGAGAGTGACGAGTCCCACACTTCACTTATATCTAGTTACACCCATCTGCCCAAGGGTGCAGGTCTCAGGTCCATTTTGCTAACTCTCCCTATAAATTGCAAGTGAGAAAGGGCACAGGCAACCTCTGGATCTCAAACTTTGGTTCATAGCTTTGTTGTTTTGTAATATTTTTGCATAAGCCTGCCTACCTACCTGGGGAGCCTGTTGAGCAGGAGTCATTTCAGACTGGGAAGCAGCTGGAGGTTTAGCTCTAACTGCTCCATCCCATTTTGAGAACGGGCTGGCAGCAGAGGGGATGCCACAGGTGACACCAGGAAGACACGCATGATGCTGTGAAGAGTTGTGGTAGCTGGGAACCCCACAACTCCTTATGTCTAAGCACAGGGAGGTGTGGCACTTTGGGGAAGTCACCCACCATGCACTGATTAAGTAAGGCACTCATTACAAGCATGTGAATAATCAGTGTAACTACATTTTAAATAAAGCATGAGAAAAAGTGAAGTTATTATTACTCTAAAAGAGCCACCAGTTGATAGTGCTACCAGGAGCCCTTGTTCTTTGAGGACGTGGTTAGCAAAGCTTGAGCTAGGGACAGTTTTTAATCATTCGAGGTTTCCCTTAAACAGTGGCACTGATTAGACACTTGAAGCTTAGAAGGTGCTTGAGCATCCTGCTGAGCAGGGCTTTGAATCACCAATTTCTCCGGTTAACAAACTGAGATGTGACCCAGCTATGACAATCTGAAAGCCCTTTGATGGCCTAAAGTCTGGGAAATGAATTTCTCTGATGTCCAGCCTCACAACTGGTCATGCCTGCTTGCTGCGTACTAAAAAGACCTCCAGTATTGGCAAAGGCCTCCCAGGGTACCTACCAGTGGAAGCAAGCAGATGTACACAGTTTGTAAGAGATTCAATTAGCAAAGTCTATTCATGTTAGCAAGAACATATATGGATAATACTGGCACATATGTATGTACCATGGTTCCTTCAGCAGTTCTGAGTGCCTTTTCAACCAAAGTCAGAGCAGTTTCAAGGAATTCAAATGTCCTCTTTGTACTTGGCTTCTTTTTTGAGTGCTGAATCCCTCTTATGCCTCTTATGCTGCACTGAAAGTATATTCTGTTCTGGTTTTGCCCTTTGCCAAATCTCTTCTTCTTTCCACTACAAAACCTTCCAGTGTCTTTGTGAGCCTCAGTGGGCTATTCCTTCCTTCTCCCTTCCAAGATTGAGCATTAACACCTATGTCTTTGTTCTTTACTTGAAAGATTTTCCATTCCCAAAGCAAAAAATAAACATATACTTGCTGTTACTATTAGCAGACCTGATACATCCAAGGACAGAGTTGAAAATATGTACCTAAGGACTGAAAATTATCCAGAAATTTCATTTGGTATCATTAGTTGTTGATTAGTATAAACTCATTAATTTTTTTCTACGAGATTCCTTGTCACAGAAAGGAAATGCTCAGTGACTTAGGGCGGACTTAGAAATTTGTTCTTAATGATGTTGGAAACATTGCAAATGCATGAATTAAGAAATAGCTTTATACTTTAAAGAAAGCATTTGATTTTATTAGCCTGGGGCATTAGAAGACATAAAAGATGTAGTGAAGTTATTCCCCCGCATCCTTTTTTTGTCATGAGGAACTGAAATGAAGCATATATACTTCTAGCATACTTTTCTCTTTTCTTCTTGTCAAGTCTTTAAAGGAATGTTTGACCTAAATGTTGAAAACTTGTCTATAATTTGTAACTGAAAGAAAAATAGGAGATATATTTCTAAGAGGGTATTTCTTAGCTTTTTGTATCAAGAAGGAAAATGACAAAACCAACATGTGTTGAAATCAGTTTCAAGAAAATTCAAATGAATTGGAGGTGAAAGAATCTAATCTGATTCATCAGTACAGAGGTACTGCTGCACTGGAGGCCGCTGCCTGAGTTCTTCTGAGACGAGTTTAAAGAGCAAAGTAGCTGCCTGCTACTAACTAGTGTGTACCATTGGTGCACTGCCTTTTGGTGAAAAAAAAAAAAGAAAAAGACAAGTTTTGTATATTTATGTGTATTTATGCTAAATTCTGGATCAAGCGTGAATCTTAATTGAAGGCACTGTTGGGAATGGAGAGGAAGAGCGAAAATTGGATTGGGAAGAATGCTCCAGATGACCATGCCCATGGTTCTAACAACCCTGGTGTCCATTACCCACAAACAAAGAGATAAAGGCTGATTACAGATTCAGTGGCCCTGTCACTATATGCCTTGTTAAGCAGGTTTTCCTGTAGTTGAGATCTACTCACCGTCACATTTTCCCACTTCCTCCGCAGACACATTTTGATGGATCTGTTTTGCTCACTTCTGTTTTGTAAGCTGAAATGCCTTAGAATTTATTGCTCCTTTGCTTTGCTGCTAGAAGTGGAGTTCATCCCTTGCCATATCACTTACAGTAGGGCTATTTTCCGTTCCTCCTTCTTTCTATGGACACTGTCCTTGTCATATTCTCCAAATATTGTTACATCTTTAAAGCTCATGTTTGTAATTTAAGTATATAATCCATCCATTCTGATTTGGTAGTCTTTTTATGGCAACCATGCCTACGTTCAGTTAGTCTTGGCACATTTGCAAGCATTTCATTATTTCAGTGCATTCCCTGGGAGTCACAGACCCAGGAAATTGTTCCAATCAACTTTTCACATAAAATCAAAAAAACCTGGAAGCTTAGCCAATTATTTTGCCCCAGTAATTTGTGACTGCCAAAGACAGCTAACGTCAATAGGTCTCATGAGTGGACTACTTTAAAAGTAAGAAAAAGCACTTTAGAATGCTATTTCTTTCAGTATATCATCTAGGAATTTTTTTTTTTTTCAAATAACAAAATATAATTGAGCCAGCATAAGCATCAATCTGTTTAAAAATAGTATTTGCTATCAGTTTAAATACATGTATTTGTATAGAATACATATCAGTATTATATAATATGTTATTATATATTCAGGTTTTTCATCAATACATAAAACATTTTATATGAACAACTGAAATTAACTGAAACATGGTGGTCTGCCTGTAGGATCAATATTTATCGGACTTCTGAAGTTTGTCCAAAAATAAAATATACAGAAAGGCCATATTGTTTTCACTTCTGTGTTTGTTATTGAAATAATATGGTCTATCTGGCAGTCGAGTGAATTAAGTAGAATTTGAACATCGAACATTAAACCATTCTCCAATGTCAAATTCATGGAGTATACATGAGCCCCTTATTCTAAGATACCCCTCCTAAAAAAACCTTTTGTTAACTTAAAACACCTAAAATATTTAGGGTTGACTTTATTTTAATTTGGGTTTGTTTTTCTTTGATTCTGGATTTTTTGGGGGAGGGGAGTTGGGTGGGTTTTTTCGTTGTTGTTGTTGGTTTATTTCCCTAGAGAAAGTGGCCCAATAAAGTTAAAAGTAGTTTGCCTGCTGGAATCAAAATGTGAAGTGGTTTACTTGAGACCTGCTGTACACCACTGAATGAAACCCTTTTTTTATTTCTTCTGCATTGCACTCAAATATTTTTAGATGACTTATTTACATTTATGACCAAAGGCTAAGTCATAAAGCCTTTTAACTTACCCTTCCATAAATTCATTGATTCCAAACTTCAGGACATATAGGAGCAGGCTGTTCTAATTTTAAAAGAAACATTTAAAATCTTAATAATGCTTAAAACAAATTCCACACACTGTCAAATAATTCATTATCAATTCAGTAGAAAACAAAAAATTACAGCTGGGAAGGCCTTTCATGCTGTACAAAAGTAAATTCTAATATCTAGAAAGCTTTTTAAGTTACTTTTAACTGCATGGTTTCAAGATAAACATCCTTCGTGAACACATCTATATTTCTCTGTGTTGCAAGTTGGCAAAATGAACCATGCCCTGCAATTCTGAAGCTCTCTGATGAAATCAGATGAAGACCTACCTATAGCTTACTTTGCAATATTATGAGAAAATATGGTGGACAAATATCTGGAATCAAATTTGTGCTTTTTATATGCAGACTAAATGGTATCTCTCAAATTTAACCTTGGATTCAGCATTTGCAAATGATGAGACATTTCCAAATTTCAGAGCAATTCATTTCAATCCCTTTTTACTTTTCAAATATTTCTAACACAATTTCTCTTTTGTCTGAAAGAGACAGCAGTCAAGGAGACAGCAATGAATTATTTCAGTTTCAGCTGGGTACAAATCAACAACTATGTGGACACAATTTATTGCTTTATACATGATATGAGGTGCTGGCAACCACAGAAAAAGCATGCTATTTCAGACAAGACTTCAATTTAATTTTAATTAATGGCTAGATTGCTAAATTTTGCTCTGCAAAGGTTTGGTTGGTTCAGCATCTCCTTTACACCTGATGGAAATAAACGAAATAGGAAATGTTCCACAGAGTAGAGGAAAAGTGTCCACTGTAGTGACAAATCAAGATCCTTTCAAATAAGGGACAAGAGATCTCCCTTTAAGTTACATCAGATTGTTCAGAGCTTTACCAGGCTTGGCCCTGAATGTCTCCAGGGATAGGGCCTTCACCACCTCTCTGGGCAACCTGTTCTAGTGTCTCACCACCCTCATTGTAAAGAACTTCTTCCTAATGTCTAATCTAAACCTACCCTGCTCTAGTTTAAAACCATTGCCCCTCATCCTATTGCTACATGCCCTTGCAAACAGCCCCTCCCCAGCTTTCCTGTAGGCCTCCTTTACGTACTGGAAGGACGCTATAATGTTTCCCTGGAGCCTTCTCTTCTCCAGGCTGAACAACCCCAACTCTCTCTTTATAAGAGAGGTGCTCCAGCCCTCTGATCATCTTCATGGGCTCCTCTGGATCCGCTCCAACAAGACCATGTCCTTCTTGTGCTGAGGGCCCCAGAGCTGGACACAGTACCCCAGGTACCTAGTTTAATCACCCTGCTCACCCTTGTTTAATCATTAGGTGAGCTTTTTGCATGCAAGAAGATAAATTTTCAGGATTTGGTCTTCTATTTTAAGATGAGGTGAATTACACCTACATTTCTCCATGGAATAAAAGCAGAGTCTAGATAACTGGATCAGATGTTGACTGCTCTGCTCCCTCAGGTGCATCTTCTGTTTGCATGAAACAACTCAGAACATCGCAATACTGCCCGCTGGGGCAAAGTACAGATGTGTGTATATATATGTGAAAAGAAGTACTAGAACAGCCTGCTCAAAGCAGAGGCAGACCATGTAAAAACTAATTTTGTTTTAAGATCACACACTAAGGCATAGAGGAGAATATAAAGAAAGGACAGCAACATTACTGACTCTACAGCTAATGCTGACCTGAGGTAGTAAGTCCCTTTTGGTTGCTGCAGATCTGAATATAGCTCCAGCTGAGAGTGCCAGTACCCAAGCACAGTCTGGATAACACTGGCATACCATGATGATAAAAGTTTCATGGCATAACTCAGGCAATCCAGACACAGGTAACTAAGAGCTGTATGTGTTTTTTTTTCAATACAAGGAGGTACCTAACTCCAGCTAAAGGTGGTGAACTGTTGCAGGCACTGCAGTAGTAGACCAATTAAGATAATTTCTCCTTAAGGTTACTTACTACTTATTTCAGTACATACACCAGTCTGAAATATATGCAAATGCAGCTGAGAGTCACTAGGGACTGTTTTGTTAGAAGCGATAATCAACCTGAGCATTACAAATATGCTGCAGGCTAAACAAGTTGGCCTATAGCACTACAAGAGCTACTCTGCTTTGAAAATCCTCATAATCATTGCCAATGCATCTATGTCACAGAAACGAAGCAGAAGAACAGTACAATCAAGACAAGCTGAACATGTAAAGAATCATATGGGAGATGGGAATCAGCAATCACTTCTGTATAGTGAATGGTGATTTCTGTTTTCAAGCCAGATGTTTTGCTGACAACACCTTCAGATGTTGCATGAATATTTCAGTGCAAAAGGAGCCCGAGCTACAAATTAATGAGTTCTTTTTTCAGGGCCAGTTAGATATGCTATTACAGCTAACAACATTCTCCCGTTCAGACACAGCTATTTTATTTGGATAAAATAGAATGCCTTATTCAGCCAGGAAAAATCTCTCTTAAAAAAATGTATTGAAATGCATAGAAATATGTGTAAGCATTTGTAACAAAGACTATTAGATTTATAGAGTCTGTCAGATGAAAATGCCACAGCTCAACAAATCCGGGACAAGTTAATGATATCCACAGAGTAATATGGTCTGAAGTTGCAATCCCTTTCTCATCTGAGTAGTTTCTTCATTCCATATCCATATTCCATTGAACATCTTTTGTCCCCATAAGAAAACAAACAAAAAATTGCCAGTGCCTCTTTAATACATCAAGTTGTAGGTTCCAGCTGAAAGTCTGGATCTAAAATCCTGAGCTATAATAAGAGCTACCCCTCCTAAGGCAGATGTTAGGACTGCAGACTTCTGCTTTCTAGTGTACACTGCAAAAGTTATCCGTATTTCTGAGAACAGAAGCGGTAACCTTGGGCCTCTGAAATCACAGATATTTTTGTCATGGACATGCCTGGGGCAGTATTTTACACAGGAGATTAAACTTTAACATTTTTTTCTGGTAGAATTCATTTTGAAGATATTATGTCTTATGATTATCCGATTCAAATAGATGTTTAAATAAAAGAAATTGGACATGATTAAGAAGAAATGAAGTAATCATCCTTCTGTCAACTATACTGCATTGCTTCCTTCATGTAATTCATTTGCATAGTGTATTTGATAAAAGCTTTTAGATAGCTTCACAAAAATTGCACTGGCTTACATTTTTATGTACTGTACGTCCATTAGTGACCTACAAACTGAAGATACTTTCTATAAATTAACAAGTTCGTCTATGCATCTTAATGGGAAGTGTCAGTTAAATTTCATAGTGAAGAAGTTCATATTTTGTCTTTTTCTCTACTGATACTTCTATTTATGTAGTCTTTTGAAGGCAAACGAAAGTTCATTGCCTTTAAAATGTGACCTTTTATTAGTGAGCCAAAATAAATCAAGTTGCTGTGATGTGGTCTCCAAGAAACAGGTGCAATGGAAAGATTCTTGTTACACTAAGCCTAAACCGCTGCAGATTTACCTCCTTTTCCTGAGGTAAGTTACCAAAAATGTTATTCAAGAACCTTGTCCCTCCCAGACCCAACACTAACCACTGAGGCTTTACCTGCACAGGACTGACAGCAAGCTGTCTTCCAAAGGTGGTATTGTTATTATTGCTGTTGTTGTTACAGATAAACTTGGGAAAGAAGACTTGGGACAAAATTCCCAATGGAGACCATCACATATCCAGACATATGAACTATTGGAGGTTGTCTAAGTCCTGTCATTTTCTCACAATATAATGTTAAAGTCTTGCTTCTCCCTGCCTAACCTTCCACACTTCAATTTTGTCTTTGCTTTTCAAATCCCAGCTAATTAGAGGATTTCACTTCCTTGTGACACCGGACTCTCATGTCGAGTTTCTAATTACAAGGACTATGTAGGGTTCTATTTAATGTGGAGTTTTGCTTCTTAGATTTGTGGGTTAATTGGTAATATCTGCATTCAACTTTTTTTTCAAGATGTTTTACATTACAGTAATCAACCACATATCGGGGACAGCCAAAATTAACCATTTATCAGCTTTTTATTTCTTCAGCCAACTTCTGTGAAGATTTTGTATTTATCATTCTTGGTTATGTTGTGAAAAGTGAAGAACAGGGAAGTATGTGGCATAAGATGTATTAATCTTTTAAGAGAAAGCATCTTCTGATATACTCATGCCTCTTTTGGCATTAGACTAATCAAATCAGTTAGGTGGTTTGGGTTTTTTTTAAATGTTTCTATTTGTTTTTAATTTTTAATTATGTTTGCATCACATTACTGAGCTTTTCTTTCCAGCTATTGCATATATACGTTATAGTCACTATATGCAAATTGAGCCACACACACTCATATAATCTTGAAAACTGATGTTACAGGCAAAATCAAAAGTCATAATAAAGCTTCAAGAGTGAGCAACAAAATACTGAATAAACACATACAAATACATAATTTATCTTCTTCGGTACAGGTATTATTTTGAATTGGGAAGGTTTGATTGTAATCTGAATGGTTTTTCCTTTCACCGTGCCACAGTCCTTATCTTTGAAATAAGGTAATTTTCCTTAATTGTATCTATCATGCCTGTTTCATGCAATTTCTTTGGGGCAGGATATGTTTTTCCTATGCTGAATATCATTCCATAGTGCCTAGTATAATGTAGCCTAGTATAGTGTAGTATAATACCACTCTCTAGGTGGTCTCATTGGTTATAATGAGTTTGAAATTCACCTTTCACTAACTGCTTCTTCAAGTTTAAGAAGCTGGGCACTTGCATTAACAATGGAAAACTTAGAAAAGGATATAATACGATAGAAAATGCATGTCTAGACATTTTCTATGAGACGAATTGCTCATTCAGTACAAGATGATTTGAAAAATTGACATTGATAACTAGGAAGTCCCTTACAAGGTTACTGTTACTGTTGTTTTAAAAGGCATACTTAGTCCTCTGGCTGGAGATAGCTGGGGTTGTAATTCACCTACAGAAAGGTAAGATGTTACACGCATAGCTCAAAACTTGACTGCAAGATGCTCAGAAATGACAGCAATAGACTTGGAATAGACCAAAGCAGAACTTGGAATAGACCAAAGCAGAACTTGGAAAATATATGCTATAGATAGTGACTGGATTTTCAATGGTATTTGAGTTGTTGATTTTCTTTACTTCAATGGAGGAGAATAAAATTCTTCAGATAAAAGAAACATAACTGCTGACTAGATTCCTCTTTGTAATATGTATCAAAATGCTAAATAATCTCAGTGAAAACTCAGTTTTCTGTGCCTTTCAATGTGACAGATTTATTGTTTTTTTTAAAAAAATATAACAATTGTTCTTTCTAATATGTTCATATTGTGTGAACTTCAGTGCAAAGATTTCTACTGACTTTGAGAACTCTGATGTTTCTGCTTAAGTGAAGACATAACTAAATAATTTCTTAGGCACCCAAAATATTCTTAGAAGGCTTTGCACAATCACTGCTTTTCTGCCAACTTCAAAACAACCTTTAATCATACATTGTATTGGTTTGGGCTATTAAAAGGAACCATTACTGCCTAAAACTGGACAATTAACTCTTTAGCTAAAAGTTACTGTCTGGCATATCAAACTACAAGCCCCTTTGGGCAAGCTACCCATGTTTCTGAATATCTAAGTTAGGAATAGTCAAAAGGATCACAATTTGAAGTCACTATGTGCAACAGGAACAAAACCAAGATACTATATAGCTTAAATTAACTTTGAATTTTGTAATATGATTTTCAAATCTATGGCTCCAATGATGCCTGCAAAGAGAGGAAATATAATCAGGACAAGGAAACTCAGCGCTCCTTGGTAGAAAGGATTAAGGGTGATGGAGATGCAAAGCCCACACACTAAAGGCCATGCAACCAAGAAATATGGTATATTTAATATGTTTAATATTCTTCTAGAAGAAAGAAGACTATATCTGCTTTTCCACAATCTGAGCAACATGAAATAACAAAATACATTTCCTTTATATGCTTGTTTTCCTTTCGTCCTTGAATTGGATATAGTGTGCATATGATTTCCATACACCCAGTTCTCTTTCCTTTAATTGAACACAAATTAACATCTCCATTTGAGTATGTCATCCATGGAAAGATTTGCCTCTCTGGAGTGACAGAAAGGAGGCATGGCTAGAATTAGGTAAAAACTAGCAGTCTAACTAATATATATATATGTGTGTGTGTGTATTGTATATTTAAATCAGTATTCCAAGGGCAGCTGTTGTTATTCAGGGCATTACTCACTTATGAGCAAAATATTAAATTAGATTAGCTTACAGAACCCATAAACATGTTATGTCGGTGTGTTATAAGAAAGATAATAGAAGTAATAACAAATAGAATTTAGAATCACATTTTAATTAGTCATATGAACAGTTTAACACAGAAATACTGACAAAGCAGAACTAACAGTGTAATGAAGCTGCTTAAATGTGTAGATAGGAGTCATCCTTGTAATATAAATGCAGTATTTAATAAGAATTTTTACTTAAAATAATGATTTCACTAAATCACTGTAACTAGAAAAAGGCCAAATGAGAAGTATGCCCTGTTTGACTTTACCTAGGGGAACAAAGACCTTCTTTTCTTCAATATGAATCTTACTATGAAAAAAAAAAAAAGTAATTCATGCATAAAATTACTCATATATTTCTTAGAATATCTGATTTGTAGTTCACATGAAGAGAAGTAGTTAGGAGGAGACGTGTCAGGTTGGCCTCCTCTGGATAATTCCTTTATTTTTGAATTTGAATGGTATTAATGATTATCTGTATAAACATTTTAACTCTTTCTGAAGTGGTCAACTGACAGCTATATTTTCTGTCAAAATCGTTATTAAATAGCTAACCTAGCCAATATCCAAACAAAATTCAGCAAATAATTAATTGAAGCATTCAGTTCTTATCACCCAACAAAGAAACCAAAGGCAAAGGCTCAGTATTTTATAAAATAGTAATCGTGAAGTCCTTGAGGCACCCACATATATACTGGTCAAATAGTCTGAGTAGATTAAATGTAAATTAATTTCTTGATACTCTAAATGTTTCCCGAAGCAGCTATTTTTCTGTACCACACAGGATGGTGTGGTACATAGCCATATATTGTAACACAAGATGTTGTTTCATAATTTAATATAGTTGAGTTTCTATGTAATTGTGATTAACATATAACTAAATCCAACATCCTCAGTAAAGGAATCATAGAAAAAACAAACACTGTGGATAAAAATGTTAGGATTAAAACAAAAAAAAAAAAGTAATCTAGCCAAAGCAAAAGCTTTAAAAAAACTAGCGACTCTATCTTTTTAATATATCTACATAGATAGCCCCAGCTACCACACTGGGAGTTGCTGAATGCATTTTAAGACAGAAAATATGACTATTTTCTTTGTACCAGTGAGTCACCATGGCAAAACTCCTCAATGATTTGCTCAGGATCATATAGGTAGAAGCTGCTCAACAAGGAAACACTGATCAAGGTAATACTTTAACCACTGAACCTGCCTCGCCTTTAACAATCTTAAAT
>VYZM01024211.1:977088-1037817 GCA_013398915.1 Dromas ardeola
TCAAGAGGTTAGCTGAACATGGCTTTCAAAGAAGTGAGTTTTTCTTTTTTATGAAATCCTGCAGTGAAAAAAATGTCAGGTGAAACATACTTGGAAACATGGGCTAAGAGGGATTTTAAAAAGTCAAAGACATAATAATACATTATTAGAACCCATTGTCACAATATAGCATTCAGACCAAGAGATTAGCAGGAATTAAAAAAGGATTATGCCTTTATAAGGATAATGAGAACATCCATAGTTACTTTAGATAGGATATAAAATAATATTTTTAGAAAAGAAATACAGGCATTCCTCAGGGCATAAGTGAACCATTAACTTAGGAAGTTAGGAAGAAACTTAATCTATAGAAAAAATATTGTGCAATTTGTAAGTTCCTTTGAAGAAACTTGTAGAGGATGCCATTAGAAACAGAAACACATTGTAGAACTATTGATGAAATCTATTTTGGCAATTTCTATTCTTAAACCATGTGCATTAAATACATTTTACTATAGCAGTTTGAATATTGGCATACATGTTCACCTCCTTTCTACTGGTATAATCAGGATCTCAGAGAATTTCCTAAAAACAAATAGGAGTAAATAGAAGTGTATGTTCAAAGCAGTAGAAAATTAAATTTAATTTCACTGAAAGAAGGAAGATCAAAATCTCATTAGCCCTTTCATCATTTGACTTGCACCTGCTGGCTATGTCATTTATATTCACTTCTTGTCTAAATACTTAGACCTAAATTTAAAAAACTTGCAAGCACATATCAAAATCAGAGCTTGTTATATCAAATTTTTAATTATATTTCCCTGTGGTTTCTAATGTGTACAAATTATGTGCTCTGTAAAATATTATAGAGTTCAAATAGTTGGTGAATGACGTATGCAGAAGAAAAGTGCTTCTAACTGTACCACTTTGCCATGCACACACAGTGGTTATTCAGATGTGTTACCATTACAAAGATCATAACTATAAGATACAAATCTTGCCTTTGCTTGTCATGAATAATGGTCAAAAAAAAAACCCCAAACCAACCCACATTCAGAGACTGGCAATTTTTGATGATGTGCATAGTGGTCCCTTAAGAAACAGAATTGAATGAGATCTCCTCTTCCAGCTTAAGGGTAATTTCCTGTAGTAAGAAAATGAACTTTTCCTGAAAAGGCAAAACTTAAAAGTCCTTACCACCTCAGGAATGATTTTTCTGCAAGGAATTTTTCAATACTGATGACAACACTGAATTCTTTGAACCCAGAGAAGACATTATGCTTCACAGACTGGTGTTTCCTTGGGTGTTTTGCCATCATTTAGGACACAAAACCTCACTTGTGAGGAACATGGCAGGACATTTTTAGCTCAGGGTTTGCTGTGTAGCATATTTGCAGACTGATTGAGTCTCTGAATAACTTGAAATGTCAGAAGGGCCTATGGTTTCCGTGCGAATGGGAAAAAGCCATGAAATATTCTTTGTGAGTACAACTGCTTTGGCAAATGGTGGCTCCTCAGCACATTGTCAGGTCTAATTCCCTACTGTATCCATCAAGCACAAATGTTACTTCATTCCCAACCTCCTTTTTGTGAGGAACCTGATAGTTTGCTCTGATAAGAAAATGTCCAGCTAAAGTTCTGGATGTAGTTCACTCTAGAAACTGCTCACTTGAGGTATTATGAAGGAGCCTACTCACTTGGCTGTATTCACCCTTCCCCAATGTACTCCAACACTATTCCAAGATTTCTACACTTACTATTTCAGGTACCTGAAACTGAAAAAAAAAAACAACATACGAACAAAAATAATTATTTCTTAGAATCACAGGAGCAACATATGGGGCCTAAATGACACCCAGAGTAAAATATTGTGTAGTGGGGATGTGGCCCATCTACTCAAGGGAGGATGAGCGTGTATGGATGAAGAGGGAGTATAAGCTCTCCTGACCTAGCGGAGATGGACGAATTTTGCAGTATGGATGTAGCATGTGTGATTCTTTAGGTTTTACTTCAGTCTTCCATTTATTCACGTAGGAAATTAAAATCTGTATAAACTACAAATAGTTCAGAGCAAGTTAATGGAATATGGTTAGTCACTACTGGCAACAACTGGCTACCATTATAAAACTATGCACTACCATCAAAATTACTTCACTGCGAGTGTAAATCAAAGATAAAGGTGATTTTTTTTCCTTCTACTTTTCTTCCATGCTTCTCTTTATATTCTGATGTATTTAAATTGTGAAACTGAGCGCCACGGATTGTCATGAAGATCAGAGATATTAGTGGTTTGAAAAAAAGTGAGTAGACAATAATAACTCTAGTAGCGGTTATTCAATGAGACAATTTAGATGCAACATCAGATTCAGGAAAACCCTACCCTATTGTTTGCCAGAGATTAGGAGGTATATAGCTAAGTTGCCCCTTTTTCATATTTTTTTCCCAGTGTGTGTCCAGTACTTACCACTACCAGAAGGAGGACAGTTGGATCACACACTGCACAGCAGTTCTTACGTTCTTATATAGACTACGACAACTCATACTATGAAGTTGTCCTAATAAACTAATCAGTTCTATTTTTTTTTTTTCCAGGCTTTGCTTCTGTAACTCCTAGTATTCCAGGCACAAATGGATTTTATAGAAGTTATTTACATTTAGAGTAGCATGCAGTTCTTCACGAGAGGAAACTGTCTCACTGACTCATAAATCAAGTAAAAAATGAAAAAATCTCTATTTTGTAATGATGTTTGTAATAATCAGATTTTGACTGGTCAAATTTTGATTGTTGTTTTAACATCAGAAGCTGTTGATGCAGGGGTTTTGTTTTTTTAAAATGGCAACTACTATTTTGGTTTAGATTTGCCAGCTTAAAAATCACAAATCCATTTTCACAGTTCATATAAAGCTCACTGTACAATTTCTAGCACAGCAAGGAGAAACTCAGTAGATAAGTAGAGAAAATTATTTTGAAACTAAGTCAGCGTTTTTAAGGAATTTGATTTATAAAATGCAATTTTTTGCCTTCAGTAAATCCTTGAAAGTCATTATGGCATTTTTTTCTAGTTAACTTTCTTCACTATGCTTGGTGATGGAAATAGCTATTTACAATATTTAAAGTAGTTTTATAAATGCTATTTGAAAACCATAGTTACCTTTATTTCTCTGGTACTATTTTACATTAACATTTTGGTACACAAGAAAATGTATTTTCACAAAAGCAAAACAGGATTATAGGAGCTAAGCCCAGCCTTGAATTAAAATCAGGGAAGTAAATATGAACAAAACAACAGTTCTGTTATGACTATACTGCAAAATAATCACCATTTTATCTTAGAGGAAGCTAATACAAACTGTAGAGGAAGTCATGGTCTAGAGAAGTTTGAAAAATGTGGCTTTAACCTGATTTGGTGTTCTTTTCCATCCTGATTTTGGGGTCACAGCTTCTGAGAACATCCTAGAGAGGTCCTAAGGCTGCTCTGAATGACACACCTGTACGGTGTCCAGGAGATGCCAGGTCTACCCAGATGTGCCTGCAGAGGGATGGCACACACCCAGCTGTTCCCACCAACAGCACTCCCCCCTAGAATGAGAAGATCAGAAAAAGGGGTACAAGAAATTTTCAATGTGATTTTACTGCTAAGTTTGAGCCTAAAATCCTCTGTTATGACAAATAATGACTGAATATGGGGTCTGGTAGCTCTTTACTGTCCATGACTGCTTACAGCTGGAGGGACTACGTTTTTCTCTGAATAATGGAAAAACAATGCACAAAGCCAGGGAGGACTAGTGATGTTAGCACTGTGGGCGATGAATAGGCTATGTACTACTAATTTATTTAGCATTCAGACTAGAATGTAGCAAGGAGTCTTTTGTCACATCATTTTTTAGAGCCAGACACCAGAGAGATTGAAGTTAAACAAATTAAAAACCTGTTCATTGCCCCAGGCATGTTTTACTTTGTCATTTGGTTCAGTTCATTTCAGCATTCCACTTTTAATGGCTCACTTAGTTAAACTTGAACTTATGATTACTGTTACTACTTCTAATAAAGGCCTGTTTTGTGAGGGCTTCATTACTGTTGCCTTAGGATAACAGCTGCTAATTTGTTTTATTACTATAATATATTTTATTTAGATTTTTCTCTTAAAAACTGCTGGCTGCGGTGCTTGCATCATTGTTTTCTACTCTAACAGCCAGTTTGCAGAGCTGGCATAGCCTGCAGGACATTGTGTGTGGCAGGACTGTGGACTGATGAGTCAGATCTACAAAGATGCCCCGTTTGTACCACAGGCTTGCTTCTTGCTTCGACAAAATAATTTCTTTTCCTCCTGTAAAATACAGACAGTAATACCTGCATATCCTGTTAGGGGCTTAGATGCCTGCTGATGAACAGTGGTAGATAAGAGCAGCATATTTTCCGCCAGAGGTTATACATTGCTGTTTTATACCACTTGTACAATGGAGCAAATTCACTGTCCTCAGTACAGTTATTAAGGATTTTCATTGGTGAACTCTGGTGTT
Organism: Dromas ardeola; assembly: GCA_013398915.1. Classification (NCBI taxonomy): domain Eukaryota; kingdom Metazoa; phylum Chordata; class Aves; order Charadriiformes; family Dromadidae; genus Dromas; species Dromas ardeola. Next base: position 981,589 of record VYZM01024211.1, read on the forward strand.
AGAGGTCTATGGGACAAATTCAGTTCTTACTTGGATTTGTGTAATAATTAAAAGTATTGCACTGTTACCATGCTTCAGTTAACTGGATTATCTTCGAAATGTATAACTGATAGGTGAACCCAAATTTATGGCCCAAGTTCAGAAGGCAGTCTCGGTTCTGAACTAGTTATTTTGGCACTTGTGTTTTTCTCTGATGCGCAGTATAAACAGATTACTCCCTGTTAGACTCCTGAAGCTTGACTGCTCTGGCTATGCTTAGCAAGCACAAAGGATTTACATTGCCCAAAAGGAACCTGAGGCAGCATAATAGTGAGTGCCCCACCGCAATCCTTCCCACAGCCGACAGCCTCCAGCCCACCACAATTTCTCAGGCTGCAAAGAAAAGTTAAGACCTGCATTTTCTGATCCCTTTCTCAGACCAAAGAGATGATCTGGTCTGTATTTCCTATACTTATATCTGAGTACTGACATATAAACCATGTTTGATGTACTTACTATTTCTGTATTTGTTGCAGTAATTATAATGAAACCTAAACTGATTTAATTTCTATGATAAAAACAGCAGAAAAAGACATGTATAACATTGTTTCAAATTCCTCATACTTTATCTTAGAATCACACTATAAACTGATGTTCTAATTACTTTGGGATGAGTTATGCAAGTAGTTGCCCATTTTATCTAAAGCCGTCCACTGAAGACTCCATGGTAATTGAGAAAAAAAATGTGATTCAAAGAGCCAAGAGCAGAGGATGAAGACTCTGTAACTCTGAACTTTAGATTTGCAACTCAGGCTAGAAGGGAGTGGTCTTCCTAAAATCACTTTCTGCTTATTGGACAAATATATGACCCTCCAAAACACCGGGATGACGCACCGGACAACTACTCTGCCCAGCACTCAGGTTTCCGCACAGAAAGCAGTGATGCAGTGGGCATTGTTCCCCAGATCACCATCAGGAACAAAGCTTAATCTAACCTATGCAAAAGCTCAGGTTACATTCACAAAGAAGAGATGAAATATCAAAAACTCACAATGGCAAATAAATTAAGGCCAAGCACAATGGAATCTTGCAGACTATAATTTATGAACACAGAGAAGGCAAATTTTAAGTATAATGTCAAGGGGAAGCCTGGAAACTTAGGTACATGCCATAGGAACAGAGCATGCAAGAAATTTCCACTACCTTTTGGTTACCAAACCGTCCAAAAGCCTTTTGACTAAAGACAGTGATTGTATCAGTCATCCTGGTGTGCTGAATTTGTGGCTGTTCATCTCTGACAACTCCTTAAAGCCAAGTGGTTATGAACATTAGGCCACCTGCTTTAGGAAGTAGTTTTGAGAAGCTGGGTCTCGGTGCACTTTTGGGACAACTGAATTCATAATAAACTGCACCACTGACCTCTGCTGAAGATAATCAGTACTGCTCACTTTTTTTAAACTCAGTTCCTTATCAGTAAGAGCAAAAAGGGATCCTCCCTTCAAGCCAAGCTGCAGGTGCCAGAGACTGAAGCTGGAAGAACCATTTGGCCATAAGATAAAGGAAGTAAAGACCATAGGTGGCAGATAAGTACCTGAGCTAAGGGAAAAAATTGTCATAAAAACACTAAGGTACATATTTGTTATTGATACATTTATGCTGCAAGAGGAAAGAAATTTCCTTTGGTGCAGCCAAAAATGTCTAACTGGATAGTGCTGGGAGTTAGTGGAAAGCGTTATATTTCATACGCATATGAAGGAGACGTAGTTTGAAGCTTCAGCATATCCCTTCCAGTCTTATGTTCTTGTCACTGTTTCTACATAGTATCACAGTGCTCCCTTTGAGTTTAGCTGCAATGCTAAATCACTGAAAACCTCCCATTTTGAAAGAGGTTTTTCTGCTCTACAAATGACTTGTGGTCACCAAACATCAGTGAGAAATATCAGACATCTTTCTTCATAGGTGAATATGAAAGGCATCATACATCTGTAGGAACTTCCATTCATATTGTAACACAGTGTCAACTTTAAGTACAATTTAAAACTTCACCTTCTGATCCCTCAGTGCAACCTCAAGTTTTGCTTTCAGATTCCCAGTCGTTGTTAAATGTTGTCAAACCAAGACACCCACATGTCACCATGTAGACTATTCCAAAGTTGGAGCTCCGTTGTCATTCATGGAGAATTCAAAGTTGGGTGTTCCTACAATAAACAAAATTCTTTGATTGAATCCAGGACACAGAGAGCAAAAAGATTCAGGGAGAAAACAAATGTAAAGGAAATATCATTTCATTAGCAAAAGACTAAGACAATATTATAATATTTACCACAGTTTTAAGAATAGGCCAAATGAGGAAGGCAGGATACACTATAAAGGGAGAAGTGGATGGCTGAGGAGGAACAGCTGCAGTTTCCTTCTGAGGATTGCTGTAGTTTAAACTAGATTTTCTCAGCTTTGACCTTGTTGACTGTTTACTTTAATGCACTTCCTTCCCTTCCTTCTATTTCCTCACCTGGGGTTCCTCACAGCTATTTATCTTCCCCTTTCATCCTTTCACTGCACCTGCTTCCATCACTGCCTTTCTTTTCAACTATGTTCCTATACCATTTCTTTAAACAAAAAACAGTGAAACAAGGAATTAGCAACATCTATACCATGCAGGCTTTTTTTTACAATTTTTTCTTCATTTTATGCCCCTGACCTTTCTCAAAGGGATATGAATAAGATGCAGTGCTGAATACACAGCAAACAATTTTCATCATGGAAAACCGCACTGAAATAAATGTCTGCCATAATATCTGCTTTTTGGTCTGTTGGTGTGTAAGTTTTTGGAAAAGCAGTAGTAATCTTCATATCCTAGTGAAAGAGGATAAAACAACTCTCTTCCTTGCTCCTCCAGGGAGCTGAAAGAATTTGTCACTGATAAGGAAGTCATTTAGAAGGCATTTCTAGGATATCAGTCAGGCTTATAAGCAGCACAGCAGGAGCAATATCAAGGAGACCAAAGCAATTAGCAAGCAAAAGTCAATTCCCTGGTGAGACTGAGAGATGTCTGAATTCTACTACTAGCTGGCCTGTTCTGAAGTTTTGACTGAGTTTTGGCTGAATTTATTCCTGCTTAGAAAGGCCATCAAATGTTGTACTTTTTAAAGGTGGTAGAAATACAAAGTATGTTTGGCAGTCATAGGCAATATATTTTAATTGATTCAGCAGTGCAGCCGCTCCAACCTCTCAAGTAATTTAGTACCTGTATTTTGGAGAGTTTAGGGTCTCCAATCCTATTAAATCAGTAGCTGAATTAACTATAATGCCCTGAATGATCCTTAATATCCTACATCTCCAGAAAACACTAAGAATAGGGATATAGGGTCCTAAATAGATTTGGTTCTTCTTCATACTCATTTAATCCTCTGCAAAATCTTCATTCAAAGTCTACTTCTCCAAACATTGCAGAATTTTTGATTAACAAGGTGGAAGTTTCTGTAAAAGTATGTAATTTTATTTCCAAATGTTTCCTAACAATACTGTTTGTTAGTAACATCTAAAATGCACATCATACTGTTGAGGATGTTCTTGCATTTGTGATAATTTTTCATTTTTAATAATTGTTGAAATGAAAATAGCTTTTGAATAATCAATGGGTTCCTTACCACAAAGAGTCAAAAAAAATTTGTAATCTTTTGTGTCTTGATTCAGTTTGCTAGTAATTTTCACCCACTAACATCTGAGACGCTCTCAGGTCTCCTGACTGATCTTCTACCGCTGGATTACTTGCAAATCCAGTGACATAATGCCATCCCTGTAAATATGCCTTAAACAGCACTAGACATCAACGTTTAGGTGATTGAATCATGCTCATATCCAGCTTCCACAGAAAATGAGTACTTCTACAGGCATTTCCACAGGATGATTCATCCTATCTACGTTAAATGTCATATTTTGGTCTGTGAGAAACTTCACCCATGCTGCCCCTCCTGGGCTGCCTAACTGTCTCCATTAACCATAGAGCGATTTAGACTAGATATTTAATTTTTGGACAGTTAAAATCAGGTTAAATGAAATCTAAGCCCTGTCTGTCTGTCATACTGGTTGTATTGGCATTCATTGTTTTAGGTTACAGGTTACAGTGAACTTGCACTCATTTCTCAGAGTTGAGCTGAAAATTAATGTCACTTTCCTTTGGTAATCCTTATATGTGACATTGCACCCAAAATATAGTGGTTGAGGCCTTGTTATTGTATTCAGGATACATCTTACCAAACTATAGAAAACAAATTATTTTCAACTATTTCCAGGTGTTGCTCAACTGTCATGGACGATACATGACAGTGTCATGAATTATGGCATTAATTATGTCAATTATTTTCAGGGATTCTGTCACTAAACTTCTAAAGCATACGAAACGCTTTTTATGTTCTCACTCTATTTCATAATAAATAATAAAAAAAACCCCATGAGATAATATTTTTTTCATATGGAGACAAATTTGATCTTACCATGGATATGGTAATCCATGAGAAAATTTGCTATAGTCTCTTAAGCATTCCATATGTCTGTCTTAGGATATGAAGAGGTCAAATGTGAAAAATACTGTCTCTAAATCAACCACTAGAACTGGAGGGGAAAAAAGAAGTGCGGCTGTTCTAGGAGGATATCCCTTTCCTGAGTTATGTCTATACTGTAGTTGCAGTTTGGTGCAGGGATGACCTACTTAGCTTTATGTGAGAGAGCTAAATAGTAATCCATCACACCAGAAAATTTGCTATACCCCCTATATCTTGCCAAGAAGCAAAGTAGATTAGCCTTATTCCTAGTTCGATGTTACGCAGAAAGACTGTTTCTGTTATCCAAGCTAGCTTGTTTAACACAAATGTAGGAATCTTTCCACTGTAGTTGTTCAAGTCTATTTTTTTAGTACTATCTGTAAGAGTTCTTTCTCCAGTGATTTCTCTGATATTTTACTCTAAATAAACAAGACACTTATGATGTCTGCCTATATCAATCTGTCTGTAAGTATTGGTTAGATATCTGACATTTGCAGGCAGTAGAAATAAAGGTTTTTAAACCAGAGATGAAAAGATTGTAGTTACCCCAATGGAGCTGTTCTATCTGGCATCACCTGTATTGCCAGGGGCTGCATAAGATGTGCCTTGATGCATCTATTAGATGCTGTTTGTGTTAAGAATATATCTCTTGATACTGGATGTAAAAGGTTATTTTGCATCCTGTTAATGTGCAAATCTGAAACAATTTGTAAATACCTCACTCAGGCTGACAAATAGGGTTGTTGACAGTGCTGCTGCTGGGGAAAGAAAAACACTGGGTTTATGTAAGGAATTCCTCACGCAGAAAACAATCTGACACCAAAAACCCCCAACCAGCTCAGGGACATGAAAATGCCTCCAAAATATACTGTCCAGTGCTGAATTGTGTGAAATGATGTCTGTAGAACACTCAAGAAATGCTGCATAGTGAATGACTTTTAAAAAATCATCACCATAAACATGTCATGGGCTCTTTTCATCATTACTGCACAACATACCACAGTTTTAAAATGAAATGCATTTTCAGATTTACACCTGAGAATGTGTAATATGGATAGATAAACACAAAGGAGAGAGTATGTCACTGACACAAAAAGGGTAATGCAAGGTTTAAAATGAAGTTGCTTACTCATAATTTGCCGGTAACACAGCTGAGCCACATTATGCTCATAAATAGCCCAAGGAAAAATCTCCCTTGTAGGTACAAGTTCTGCTCAGCGTGTAACCAGTAGGATCAGCTACGGGGCCACCTTGGCTCTGTCTTTTCTGTTATCCAAAAGAAAACAAATAAAGAGACATAAAAAAAAGGACTATACCAAATTCTTCAGTGGTGAAAAGTCCTTATAGTCTGATACCAAACAAAAAGTATAATGGGACAAATAGGCCCAATATTAAAAATATTTATGAACATCAATGTAGAAATTAATATCCTGCATATAACTATATCTCTTATTGTGTTAATATGTAATCAATACATCTTTATGAATACCAGCAGTATTACCAAACTAATTATCTCTTCCCAGGCATTTTGTTTGCTTTAATTCACTGACACAGGCTAATGACATGTCGTGCGACATTGTTGTACAAATCAATAGCCTTCTACTTAACACTGACAAAGTATAACATTAGCATGGGATACTAGATCCCAGTTCTTTCTACTTTCTGTCTGTGAAAAGGCAAAATTTTCAGATTTTAATATAAAAGAAACTGCAATGACTGTAAAAGCTATTTGCACTGACATAGAGCTTCTTTTCCACATCGATGATTCTTTCCTTCACGTATCAGATCTGTGGCCTAGATCGAGAAGGGGCACATGGATTATGGTGCTATATACCACTGCCAGAGTGAAATCCACAATCCTCAGTCAGATTTCTCAGTTTTATATAAAGAAGGGAAAAATTGATGCCTCAATTTAAGCAATTAATCCAATAGGTCAGAGAAAATTGTCAAGCTAATTACACTAAAAGTGATGGATTCAGTTCATTTGCTTACAGGTAGGATCCAAGTATTACCTAGGATGTCCTAAGATATATTGCCCAGCTTTCTCCTACCTTTAGGTCCAGAGAGACACAAATCTCCTGTGTGTTTTTTATCAAATGTCCCAGCATATGCCTTAAATAACTATAGCATCCCAAATGGCAACCCTGATGTGCACTTTTCTTTTCCACATTTCCAAAAGGATTACCCTTAAAAATATGACAATAAAAAAAGAGATCTTTAGCTTCTGTGCATTAAAAAACCACTTTCTAGTTATTATCTGCAGCCATAAACATTAGAAGATATCTCTTCTCCCTTTAAAGTGAAGATGAAAGTTGGGATACTTGCATTATCTCTTGAATCTTGAAAGTATATCCTTAAGTAGTCTTCAAAATAACTGCAAGAAAAGCAGTAAAGAAGTGACATTAGCAGAAGGAGCTTTCCTAAATTATTTATTCAGGGATGTCTCTGAGATATCTGTCTTAGAACAAGCTTCAGATGAGTCAAAATGCTGTGTGAGTGTCTCCATCCATTCATTCATCCATTACCTGAAGCTCTTTTAAAAATTGATATTGCCCCCCACCAACAACTTTTGACCCACAAACTAATTCTTAGAAGAAAACGTGGGAACGTAAGTATGGGAATGTAATTTCAACTCACTTGACTAAAAAGACTCCTAGTCCATACCTCCCTGGAGAGAGCTTTCCATAAGCAGTGCTTTAATCTCTTCTGGGGAAGAGGATTTTACTAGACAGATCTTTCCTATTTGATTCGTTGATTCCATAATTTGAGTCAGTGATGTGACTTCCATATAAATAAAAATCTCTTTCCTTGTCTCCTTTGATGGAATTTCAATAAAAAGTAAAAACAAAAGACCTGGGTTATGTAGATGAGGAGAACTGGTTTAGTTGCTGTGTTTCCCATGTGATCTGAGAATACCAACTGGATCACTCATGAGACTTTGGCTGAGAAATATTTTAGATTGCAATTGGATATAAAAGGTAAGAGATGACTGATCTTTTCAGTCTTTACTGATAAAAATGAGTCAGAACAGAGGCATCACACCCAGATACCTGGAAAGACCTGTGCCTTTTAATTTAGGTCACTCGGCTGGTTTTTCACAGACGGTTTGTTCACACCCAAGTCCAAATAATTTTTTTTAAGCATTTTGGACTTGCTACAAAAGATCAATCTGTCTGACAACTTTCTGGTGGTATTAGACTCACTATGCATATACAAAACAGTGTATGTTTGGCAACCTTACATATGTTGTTCATAATAATTTATTGCATGGCATCTTAATGAGCAGCATAGAAGCAATCATCAAGCATAAACTAAAAGGAAAGTCCAAAGAGGTCTTTAAAAGAAAACAATATTGAAACTTTAAATTCCCAAAGGATTTTCAGAAGAAAAAGCCACAAACTCATTTTCTGCTTACTAAGAAAAAAATAAAGGAAAAAAAAGGCCGCTTTTTCCCCTAACTCTCCAAATGCTCTATATTATTGCAAATAGCAAGTGTAGTTTGTGGAAGGAAATAAAGCAGCCAAAAAGGGTGCACAGTGGTTCACTAAATTATTCATTTAATCATTATTGATCTCAGATGAATTAGCAAATGGTGTGCTCTAGCTGAGCACAAAGTTATTCATCTTTGATTTTAATCTTAGAGGACGCTGGGCTACATTATATTAATGAAAACCACAACAAAACACAATAGGCAATTTCCTCACAAAATGTTTAACAACATAAATTAAGAAATTCGTTTTGTTCATATAGTCCAATAACAAAAATACAAATTGTGGCATTTGCCGTACGATATAAAAAGTTTTAGGAATAGCACAAAGTGGCAAAAGCATTTTAAAGAGAAGGTGCAACCTTCTGACTGTAACTTTACCAGACGTCTTGAGGGTTCAATCCCCATTCTAGATTAACCATCACAGCCATAGCACTCAGACTTCCATACTTCTGTCTAAAAGGAGCAAATATAATTTCATTTCCAGTATAGTACAGTTTTTTGTGATCAGAAGTCCAACAGTACCTGTGAATCACATAGGGTTAAATAATAATAAAAAAAAAAGTATGTTATTAAGACTTCGAGTTAGAACATTTACATTGTGAGTGCCTCTGCGTGTTTGACTGAGAAGGTATGGGGGAGAATACAGGTGACAAAGTCCTCTTTCAGAAGCGACAAAAAAGAAAAAAAAAAAGCAGCAAGCAGATAAGATGACTTGTTGAATATTAGGTATGTCATCCAAATGCAGTTCAGGAATAAGGCAGAGGAATGTCTGTCACCCATGTAGGTTTATGCCTTCGTAGGTGTGCACAAAATATGTATGAGATCAAGCACCTTGCAACATGCACACATGGAGGAAGTAGTGGGGAACATGAAGCTTTCTAAAATAAAATTAAATTATTTGGCCCACTGGTAGGGTGGGATTGAATTGTTGAACATTACTGTATAGCACAGCATGCTGCCTGACCTCCAGGTGCTAATTCAGTAAGTTTTATGGATCCAGGATGTGCCATATCCATCCATCCTTTTCAGGGGCCTCAGGTACTCTGAAGAACCACAAAACCCATTTTACCTATATGGATAGAAAATTAAAACCTACTCGTCAGCTTCATTTTCTGTAAATGAGAAATCCAAAATACAAAGAGGCACTTGCCCAAAATGTTCTGGTCACCTGGCTACAGCCCAGAGCACTCTTCATCCCAACTTTGAAACCTGTGGTATTCTGCAGCAAAAGATTTCTATAGTCGTGGAAACAAAAAGAAAACCGGACTTCTGGAGTCTTTTTAGCTTAATATTTGGGACACTCAGCTAGAGAGAGTTCTTTGTATGTGATCTTGATATCAAGACAGTTCTGATTTTTATGTTAAATAATCATAAATCTGTTGACAAGAATCCTATCCCAAAAGTAATTTCTCTTAGATGAATGCCCTAATTCCTATGCTACAAAGTCTGTCTGTGTCTTTCACTAGACAGAAGAGGAATCTTTCTTTCCTTTTCCGCATAGTGGTAAAGATACAAGTAGTGAAAAATGAACGTCTTTTTACATCATAGCTGCTGGTCTCCCTCTAGATTATGGGCTTAATTCTCTCTGTCTCATCTCGCTTCACCAAGTTAATGTTGTACTCTTCTGGTCATTGTGTATAAGGTGGAAAAACCTTTAGACCTCACTATCAAACCCAGTATTCTTAGGGGACTTCCAAGGAACATTACAAAGAGGCATGTATGGCGGTCTCAATTTCTTTTCTGCAAATTGCATCAAATTGGGTAGCTGCATAGATGATATCGACCCAGTCTAATTGCTCACCCTGAAGGAAAACCAGGCCGAGTACAGCGTTGTGCACTGTGTGTGTCAGCAGTCTGCCGGACAGTGATCAGGCAGGATCCGGCCAGCCCAACAGGGCACTGTGCTCCTCGCTGCCATCTGATTCCTGGTGAGAACGTTATGGCAAACAAGGAGGGCTCCCAGGATTAACACAGGAGAGAAAAACAGTTTTAACTATGCTACACACAGAAAAACTTGTTTCAGTTCATCCTGTAGACAGAATGCCACCATCCCACCAAATTTTTTTTGAATATGTGAAATGCACATATTGTTCAGGTACATGAAGTGAGATTAGGTCTCACTCTCATCTGTATACTCAAGGATGCTCAAATCAGAAAACTGTCTTAGAAATCCCAGCACAAAAACATATGAGTAATACAACATCCACAATTATAGTACAGCTGTGCAGAAGAAGCAGTGAGAGTTCTGATTTCACATGCAAAGAAGCTGTGAAAGGCTCATTAAAAGAGATCTCAGAGGCTGTTAGAGGACCTGTGCCCCCGTGACTGTTTGGTACATAGTAGGAGAGCCCATCCACTCTATCCACTGAAGCTGCCTATTAACACCCTTCAATCCAGCCTACTGGGCCTGCTAAAAAGTAATGAAAAATGCTGACTGTATATTTTTGTTGCAGTTTATTCCCTTATGCAGTAGATGTGTTCAGTACAGCATCTTTTGAATATGAAGTAGAAGCAAAACACGAACCATATGTGGGCCTCAATAGTAAGTGTTCTGAGCTAAAATGCCTGCAACTCTCAGAAAAAGGTTGTTCTGTATTCCATGTTTGGTACATTTCTGGGAGTACAGCTGTGAAATGTATTGGGATGGAAGGTGATGTACAAGGGTAAATAATAATATTGTGATATCTTTTATAATCAGGAGCTATAAATAGCGGTTTTAACAAGAAAAAGCTTGCACATTGATTTATTTCTCTTTGTGACCACCCAAAGCTGATTACACAGACACTTTATAGGAAGAACAATAGAAGTTTCCGAGAGAGAATCCAACCTAGGGGCAGAGGAGGCATGGGGCACTTTCTGGTCTTCAGTGACAGGAGCTGGATGGACTTTGTCTTCAGGAGTGACATGAGACATTCAGTTCATCTATTAAAACAATGAAAATCTACACCATGCTTCACAAAAATGTAGACAGGCTTCATTTTTAATCCATAAATAATAGGGTTTTGGTTCAAGCAAGTAATTAAAAATTCTTCAAGTGAAAGGTATTTTCCAGAGATTTGCCATGACTCAAAATATACTCACCCTTTAATTTGTTGGATTTGAATGTTAACATCAAGCCACCAAAAATGTTCACAAATCATTAGCCCAAACAGTACATACACTTGCCTCGCGTACTGTATAATTTGCATATGGTGGGTAGCACCATGGTGGGTAGCACCATAGTGTGTAGCATAATATTACATGGATGACTGGGTTTTCGCCTCTTGTCATAGCACACTGCTGCTATAGGAAATGGTATAAGGTTTGCTGTGGATTTACATCCAATAATTAGAAAACTGCCACAGAAAATAGTACTGGAAGAAAAAAGGATGAAAATTTTGAGAAAGCGCTCTGTCACCCATTCAATACCACAACTCTTTTTCTAAGACTTGAGACACCTGGTGAAAGTTAAAAGTCAATGAAATAAGAAACTAGCAAACTACAACAGGTCTCCTTGTTTAATAAGACTTTCATATCTTCTTTACATGTGAAATCAGAATTTTTGCTACTTCTGCAATTGTAATATATTATTATTGTATTATATTAGGTAATACATTAAGCATAATACAGAATGGACTTTGTGTAGCTCATATGTTTTTGTGCAAATTTTCATAACATTGGGGCACCTTCTGCATATTTGGAACTTGTTTATAAATTGATGTGCAGAATTAATTCAGAGCTGTTACAGGAAAACACTAGCTGGATGAATCAGTTGTCTACTGCTGATAGCTGGATTAACAGAAGAAAATTGCTCAGTGAGAAAACCAACTGATAATCTGAAGGAATTTAAAGAAAACCAAATGATTTCTTTTTTATTAGTGGGCTGAAATTTCCTTACATACTGTATACACACTTATTTCAGCACTATGCTAAATTTACTGCACTAAAAATGTTTGCTTTCTTCAGTGATGGACTGCTAAACCAGAGCATCGGTGACTTGAATCATTTGCTGGCTCTTCCTGCAGTTCACCAGCACATCTAGGTGGACTGGTCCGTGTGCCCTAACAAAAAGCTCTTCTTCCTAAATGGGAGACCTTCAAGTGGTTATGAGGCATAACTGGAAAATAAATGTGAGCAAAACTCTGAACAGTCTTATCACCTGGTAAGAAGAAAGCTGGAAAAGTCCATGAGGATAAATTCAGTTTGAAAAATGACTGCACTGTAAATGCATAATATTGTTTTCAAGACTCACAATAAATGTCAGAGGTGACCCAGTCACTCCATATCTCCCTATCTCTGCTGCCGCAGCTACACTGTTTGAGAAAGGCTGGATACTGAAATGTCAGGGGGAATATCAGGTAAGAAGTGGATACCCTATGTTTTGTTCAGCAGTTACCCTGCCTTTTTATTTCAAAGTTTCTAGTAAAGCACGTTCAGTTAGGATTAACGGACTTTTAAGTACTCATATATGGAATCCAAGATAAGCTGCATAAGGCTGGAGAAAGGTTTTTACCTCTAAAACTCAAAAGTCTGATGAACACTAACTACTCCCCTTGCTGCTGATCAGAGGAGAATGAAATTTGCCTTAAATGGGAAAAGACATTTTTTTTTACAACTGTATCAACCTGTGCTTGTGGTAAGAGCTAAGCTGAGTTGACACCGCTGTGTCGCAGAGATTGAATGGCTATTTGGTCACCTTCAGCAATGCTTCTGCCAAGGAGACTATAAGAAACTGATGTCTGGGTATCTGTTCCTGAAGCGGTTCTCTAAAAATCCACGTTACAGACTGATCCATCCGCTGGAAGGGCCATACTCTGCTCACCCACAACCATGCCTGCACATTGCTACATAAATAGGGCTCAGAGATTTTCATCTCTGTTCGGTGTTTCTCTTCCCAAAAGCTAGATATTGATTAATGTTAAAATATACGCACATGCTTTACTTTGCGAAACTTTAAAACAATACTTTATTATTGGTGATAACATTTTCTTCTGGAAAAAATTTCTAAGCATTTTTTTCAACTTTGGTAAAAGCAGATGTCTTTTAGACCATACATCAAATACTATAAATGGCAATGTTGAAAAATACTTTTCTGATGATACTTCACAATCTCATTGTCAGTTCCCTGAAAGTGGTTATATCTTGTTCAATACATTGTAGAATAACTTCCTCAGAGGAAAGTGGTTGTCACTAAAGTGGCTGTCACAAAAAGATGAAATTTTGCTGTGTTGCAGGATACTGCCCTTCTGCTGGACCTTATAATAAGAATAGCTAACACATTAAAAAGAAAAAAAGCAGCAAGTTAAAATAATGCAACTCTACAGGGTTTTTTTTCCAAGAACACCAGCAATTCCCATAAATTTTAGTAGGCATCAATGCCTTTCAGATCTTCAGTGCCAATGAGAGGGCAGATTCCCCAGGTGATAAGAGCTGGATTATTTCCAGCAAAATCAATGGATGTATTCCATCTGCATCAGGTCAGGATAAAACATTTGAGATTATGTGCTAATTTAATTGTCACAAGAGATATATTTCATGCTTTTGACTTTGAGACTAAAATTAAATCAACCTTGGAGGAATTATATTGTCCATATGACCACATATTGCCACATACTGGTTTTGCTTTTTTTCTTACTACAATGAGTATGTACCTGCAGCATTATTAGCTTAACACCTTTTATTTTTAGACAGCTCTTGGTGGTGACGGCAACCTATGCCTATGCCTATGCCTATATTGACTCTCCCACCCTCAGCACTGCAGAACTACAAAATGATCCTCTGCACGGTAGTATTTTACCTCTCAGGTAAAGGATATCAGACACAGCAGCCAGAAGTACGGCATTTGTTAGTTGTGACAGAAGGGCGTTTTCTGTACAGTGTAAGCACATAACCCACTCGAACTACCCATAATGCAGAATGATGACTAGAACTAGAGCTAATTTCCATTGAGCTTTATGCATAAAAAGTGGTCTGAGATTATAAACATCACGCCTCTTCCTGTATATTATGTCTGTGTTCATCTGCTCCTGGGAATTCCCTTGAGGAATACTGTAGCTACATCCAGGCAGCAAAGTGGGTATATACACTACGTCAGTCAGCTTTTGTAGAAATTTCTCTCTGTCCTGTGGAATATTTTGACAGTATTTCATGTAAGGCACATCAGAAGAAAGGGTCAGAGATTAAATATAAACTTGGCCACTTAAGAGATTGGGTCCAAAATCAAAAGAATTAAATAAACAAAGAAAACACAAAAAGATTTCCACTAGGAAGGAGAAACAAAATATACAAATACAAAACAGAAAAGGCTATATAATAGAGAAAAAAAGGATCTGGACCGTAAAGCAGATAGGTAGCAAAATAACAGTCAATGTTACAATGCTACTGCCAAAAGGAAAAACCTCATTCTAAATGAGGTCTAAAAATCTAATACTGGGGTAGGATGTGAAAAAGGTAACATCTATTCTTTAGTAACTGGTTAGAAAACTATTGAAATATGTGTCTAATTTTAGCAACTTTAAAAAAATATGTAAATGAATCATACATCCTGGATGAAACACACACATAAGACTTATGGAAAATATGTCTTGCTAGAAAAATACAAAAGGAATTTTTTTGTTTTCTTTATTAAATGCAGGGAAAAAAAAAAAAACAAACAACAAACTTGGAAGCAGGGATAGCTACCTAGTATGTAAAAAGCAGGAGTAAGTCATTCTTTACACGTGCTAGGAAAGGAATCAGTCTAAGTTCAATAAGGTTTCAATCTAAGAATTAGAAAAAAGCTTTTGGTTAGGTTTCAGAGACCACGGCTCAAGTCACCTGGAGTTAGCTTCCCTGAATCATCTAAAGACCAGTATTTGTCCTGGATGTTATAGGTATACTTAGCAGGTTTCATAATTTCTCAGGGGTTTTCTAGCTCCTTTTTAGCCATACAAGACTTATGACTTAACGTGTATTTTTATGTGGCATAAAGCTAAATTATTAATTTAAAGTACATAGTCGTCTTTGCAAAAAGGAAGAGAGAAAGCATGCCAGGAGGGTAAAAATGGAATAGCAGTCAGTTCTGAGTGAGTTTGCACCTCATTTGCTCCTTCTGAACTGCATCAGGCATGAACCCACTGCAGCTGAGAGGATCTAACCCCAAATGAATGACTGACAAAATTAAAAACTTCAATTAAGTGGCTTTGGTGATAACAAAACAGTTAGGTCAAAACACATGACTTTAACATGACCCCCATTCCATAGTTGTTTCCTAGTTTCTAATACTAAGTATATATTATGGGATGTGTATGTAGAAAAAGAGCATGCAGGGATGAGAGATAAAATTACACCAGCAACAAAGGGATTGCAAAATAATTACAATGTGCTTCTCTTGCTGCTACTGCTGTGAATTGTCTGAATTGTATGAATCAAAACCTGAACTATTATCAGATGTGACTAGGAGGCATAATTTCAGTCAATAAGACACTGAAATAATGTCTATGAGATGATTGAACATTGCAATTATGGAAACCATACAGAGGGTGGAAATCTCAGAGAATAAGCTCAAGAGTTCAGCAGAGTTGTTCAAAAGTCCATAGTTTTGAATCTCAAGATCTAATCCCTTCTTTTATAGCAATTTGATTTTAACCTGGTAAGCTTCAAGTGAAAACCATAGCCGGACAACACCAAAACAAAAAAAACCAAACCAACCAACAAACAAACCCATAAGAATATGAAACTGAAATTGTTCCTGTTGCTTATCCCTGATCTCCAGTCCAAACCACCTGAATAGACTGAATTTTTTCTGCAGCTGAATGCAAGTAATCTCAAAAAAGTATCACTAACCAAAATAATGATAGAAATGTATTCAGATATGCCAATGTCAAAACTAGACATCACACTACTTCAGACTGTTCCAAACATTGTTATGAATCTAGTCTACATTGCTTAGCATGATGGGCTTTGAGGCTCCCTCTCCATCCTCTGAATGCAGAGCATTACTGACACGAACAAAGACTGACTTTGCTGGGCAACTCTATCACCCATCAAGACTGAAAATATTTTTCAGAAGACGACGCAAGGCCTGTTGATCCTGCATGGTTCTTCATGGTGAATCCTTGTCAGGGGTGAGACAGAATGGATGACAACCTGTATGGATTTGAATACTGTGATTTATTTAAGACCTTCCAAGCTTAAGGCTTTTAATGTTCATGATTATTTCACACAATCACACACTTTCCAAAGCCACATTCACTCAAGTCTTTATTTCCCATTGCTGGGAAAGTTGGCAGGGTCATGTCATCTGTGTGCTGTGAAGCTGTCCACAGTTATGGATCTCAGGCATCATAGCGTGTTTGTTGGTGCATTTCTATGTCTTCTCTTTCTGAATCTTCTCCCCACTTTCTACACTGTTTTTCTCCATTTGAACACTGTTTGCAGAAGCACAACATGTGATCAGCCTCCTAACTGGTGGTCCTGCCTCATGTCTCTTGCTAACTAAATAATTCAGGATGCACCATTTTTTTATAGTACAGTTGTTATCAAAATTCACAACCAGCCTGTATCAGTTGTAGGTAGCAGGCAGCATAGTTATGCTTGGGAGTTCAAACATTCAGTTTCAGACATGTACACACACACACACAATTATCTGCCACCCATCAGCATTCATTGTCTAAAGTATTTTTCACCCACCCCAACCGTCCAGCCTGATTCCCTTCACCTTTTGAGTGCTTGGGGCCTTTCAACAACTTGAATTGTATTTTCTTCCCAGGGAAAATCCGGAGTGGAACAGAGTGCCTGCTCTCACTCCAGAGCAGGGGCTGGGCTCGCTCACTGCATACCTTAATACAGACACACCACTTGTTCCTAATCATTCTCTGGAGTTTTCTTTCCCATTGGCCGTGCAGGGTGACTGGGGAAACGAGCTCTGCTAGGCTAAAGTTAACTTTTGTGAATGCTCTTTCGCACTGTCATTTACACTAATGACCTCAATGGAATAATCCTGTCAAAAATTAATTTGATCCTTTAGGCGTCTATGATTTTTGCTAGATCTCAGCTTAAGTCTGTTTCAAAAATGAGGGCCCTATACTAACTAAGCACTTTTGAAAAGGTTACAAGTCGACACCATTTGTAAAGGCCTGCACAGAAACAGGCCCATTTAAATATGTCCATACACATTAAGGCTTACAAACCCCAAATATTAAATACTTGCAAAAATAGCCTTAATTATTGCATGATCGTGCATCTTCCCCTTCAAAGTGGTATTTCAGTTCCTTCTTGTACGTTCCTCCCCAACAGCAGGAATACTAAGAAATTCTTGATGTGGCTGTATTTCCAGGCTATCTGATCTTATTTGGATTTACTATTCAACCCTGAAAGAGATTTATTTTTTACTCTACAAACTTGCTGGCAGGTGTGCATGAAGTTGAATTTATGCAAGAACATTTGCCTGAAGAGGACAATTAAAGGTAAATTTTGTGTGTGATCTGTCCAGGATTTTCTCATGTTTTAATGTGCCTTGACCTGCTCATGTCTTGTAATGTCTGCAGGCACCCCTGGGAAACTGCAGAGAGCTCTGGCAGGCTGCTGTTCTCTGATAAAAGGCAGCAAGAGAACATTCAATTTCAAAGGTTTTTTTCTAAAGGACAGTGCTTGTTGTAAGGTGGCTACAATACAAACTATAACTATTTTTGATGGACCAAATTTTGCTGTCGGTTACAGTCCTGCAATTTCAAGAACAGCTGAGATTTGCACCTATGCAACTGATAGGAAAATCAACTTTTTATGCATTAAGTCAGTAGAAGCTATTTCTACTACAGATTTTCTTTTGTTTTTTCTCTTTGTATTTTTTCCCTTTTCAACCTCTTATCCTCCAGTTTCTTGAAAGAACTTGGAGCTGTTACTTTTTAAGCTGGAAATTCCACCATCCATATATGTTCAACATCGTACCTCTTGAGCTTGTGTTATCCCTGCGTATCAAAGTGCATCAAGTGTGTATCTCTGCCTATCTGGATTGATAAGATTGATGTTCTCCTGTTCCTTAATAAATGGTTTCCTAAGTGTGGGAAAAAGGGAGAATCTGTCCAAAGTGGATTTTAAGGAATTCATTTATTTTTGGGAAAAGTTAACAAAAATTTTTGGGAACTGCAATATTTTTATTAAGCAATATTTTACATAATATTTTAAGCACTTTAACCAGTCAGATACTGAAGCCCACTATAGCACTATGCTGCTTTTACACATGTCAAAAAACTCAAAAGCCATAGAAATCACTGATATAACAACTATGCTTTTTAAAAGTAATGGCTGTGTTGCCAGTGTGCTGTCACTGCAGCTGGTAACACAGAGCAGACCCTCCAGTATCCACAGCTGTTCCTCTCTGCTTGTTGTATTCATAGAATCATAGAATGATAGAATGGTTTGAGTTGGAAGGGACCTTAAAGACCATCTTGTTCCAGCCCCCCTGCCATGGGCAGGGACACCTTCCACTATATCAGGTTACTCAAAGCCCCATTCAACCTGGCCTTGAACACTTCCAGGGATGAGGCATTCACAGCTTCTCTGGACAACATGTTCCAGTGTCTCACGGCCCTCACAGTAAAGAATTTCTTCCTTGTATCTAATCTAAATCTACCCTCTTTTAGTTTAAAGTGGTTACCCCTCGTCTTATCACTACACTCCCGATCTTTCCTGTAGGCTCTCTTTAAGCATGGGAAGGTGGCTGTTGGTTCTCCCTGGAGCTGTCTCTTCTCGAGGCTGGACAACCCCAACTCTCTCAGCCTGTCTTAAAAGGGTTCCAGCCTTCTGATCATCTTCATGGACCTCCTCTGGACTCGCTCCAACAGGTCCATGTCCTTCTTATGTTGGAGGCTCCAGAGCTGGACACAGTACTCCAGGTGGGGTCTCACAAGAGCAGAGTAGAGGGGCAGAATCACCGCCCTCGACCTTCTGGCCACACTTTTGATGCAGCCCAGGATACAGTTGGCTTTCTGGGCTGCAAGCACACATTGACGGCTCACGTTGAGGTTCTCATCAACCAATACCCCCAGGCCCTTCTCCTCAGGGCTGCTCTCAATCCCTCCATCCACTAGCTTGTATTTGTGCTTGGGAATGCCCCGAGCCATGTGAAGACCTTGCACTTGGCCTTGTTGAACTTCATGAGGTTTGCACAGGCCTATATCTCAAGCCTGTCCAGGTCCCTCTGGATGGCATCCCTTCCCTCCAGCATGTCAACTGCACCACACAACTTGGTATCATCTGCAAACTTGCTGAGGGTGCACTCAATCCCACTCTCCATGTCGTCAATAAAGTTGTTAAACAGCATCAGTCACAATATCGACCCCTGAGAAATGCCACTCAGCACTGGTCACCACTTGGATATCGAGCCATTGACCGCAACTCTTTGAGTGCAGCCATCCACCCAATTCCTTATCCACCAAGTGATCCACCCATCAAATCCATCAAATCTATGTCTCTCCAATTTACAGACAAGGTTGTCATGCAGGACAGTGTCAAATGCTTTGCGTAAGTCCAGGTAGATGACATCAGTTGCTCTTCCCTTCTCCACCAATACTGTAACCCTGTTGTGGAAGGCTGCCAAATTTGTCAGGCATGATTTGCCTTTAGTGAAGCCATGGAACCAATCAATCACCTCTTTATTTTCCATGTGCCTTAGCAGAGTTTACAGGAGGATCTTCTCTGTGATCTTTCCAGGCACAGAGGTGAGACTGACTGTCTTGTAGTTACCCAGATCTTCATTTTTTCCCCTTCTTAAAAATGGGGGTCATGTTTTTCCAGTCAGTGGGAACTTCGCTATACTGCCATGACTTCTCAAATATGATGGACAATGGCATAGCAACGTCATCTGCCAGTTCCCTCAGGACCCACGAATGAATCTCATCAGGTTTCATGGAACTGTGCACTTTCAGGTTCCTTAGATGGTCTCAAACCTGGTCTTCTCCTACAGTGGGTGATTCCTCATTCTCCCGAGTCTCTTTGCAACTTGGGCAGTGTGGCTGGAGCACTTGCCAGTGAAGACCAAGGCAAAAAAGTCATTGAGTACCTCAGCCTTTTCCACATCCCAGCTCACCAGGTCTCTCGTTTCCTTCCGGAGAGGGCCCACATTTTCCCTAGTTCTTCCTTGTATCATTGATGTATCTATAGAAGCTTTTCTTGTTGCCCTTGATGTCCCTGGCCAGATTTAACTCTAACAGGTCTTTAGCTTTCATAACCTGATCCCTGGCTGCTCAGACAATTTCTCTCTATTCCTCCCAGGATACCTGACCTTGCTTCCACTCTCTGTAGGCTTCCTTTTTGTGTCTGAGTTCGTCCAGGAGCTTCTTGTTCATCCATGCAGACCTCCTGGCAGTTTTGCCTGACTTCGTCTTTGTTGGGATGCATCACTCCATAAGCTCTCGGTCTGCTCCTCATCCATCTCCAGGCAGAGTTCCATGCGCTCCAGCTGTTCATTGACATAGACGGTGACAGACACTCCTGTTCACCTGTTCTCTTTTGTCTCAGAACTCCTTGAGGAGGAATTTCTTGATATATGTAAGCTTAATATGCCAAGTGGAGCACAACTTCTTAGCTAGTAGCCTCAATATGTTGCTACAAATGCAGAGAATTGAGATGTTAAAATAGCAGTAGTAGTAACCTATTCCTACATATATTCTTCATGTGAGATAGGCATCACAGGACAGTAAGGTCCACTGTACTAAGACACTAAGGTCGTCTAGATTATGTGTGTTTATAAGAAAAGTTTCACTGAACTGTGAATGTATTCAGTATAATTATATAGGTAGTTAATTGCCTCATTCTGGAGTAGTACCTAGAAGCTATCTGGAAAGCAACTGCACTGAACCTGTAGTTTTTCACATTACTATATCCCCAAACTGAGCATACCAATTGTAAGTGCTTTTAAATGAATGAAGTGCAATATTCTGAGTTTATTTTTAGAGCATATATGAAGTGGAATGGGCTTGGAATAGCTCCAGGCGTACGCAGGGACAATCGGAATGTGTTCAAATGAGGCCCCCATATCCAGAGGGACACAATTAGCAGGCTGAGCCAGGTATAGATGTTGCTATTAGCACATTATGCTATTACACCATGAATTCTCCCATTGAGCCTTGCTACTACTAAGGGAACGTGCTTTCTAAAAGGCTATAAATATACATGAATTTTTATGCTGGCTAAGGTCATAAGTGGAAGCACAGTTTTCTTTAAGTACATTGATGTGCACAAAGTTTCTTCCAACTCCTTTATTATTTTCGCATTTGTATTTGCAATTTTAGACTGTTCTGCTGAAAGGTTTTTAGGATACCAGTCTAGACCTGTCTTCAGTGAAACCAACTGGATGTAGTAGAAACTCAATTAGAATTCAAAAGGCATTCTACTGTTTACGTCCTTGATTTTCCTGTATTTATCATTCTTATATTATTTTTGGCATTGGTTTTCTGTTATGAGCCAGAAACAAATCACTATTTGTTTGCCAACTATTAATAAAATAAAAGCAATATCAATTAAGAACTTGTAACATAAAACTTATCCTTGGTGAGCATAACAAAACTACAATAAAAGCATACAGTTACCAAATAAATTTCTAATTTGTTCCAGTGAAGTGCCTAAACTTTATTGATAAAACCAGAAGCTCCTCTGCAGAGTAAGGTTGGAAAATGTAGATGTCTATAATTAATTGTTCAGAAATATCCAAACCACTCATCAAAAAGAAAAAGGACTTTCCTCTCTGGGTGTGGAGTGATTCCGTGTGCTGCAAGGTCATTTAGGTAGGCCCAGATCTTAGCATAAATGTGTTGAGAACAGCATACAACAAATAATAACCATAATAAGGCCACTTGGCAAAAATGATTGCCTGTGTGTTGCAAATTAAAGTCTTTCCTGGGAGCGATACGAAATATATACTGACAGTAAATAGATGTAATTCTTCAGTTCCTTGCTTGGAACCAGCCAGTGCTTATGTTCACACAGAGCGAAAAAAATACCCATAGCAGCTAATCAATGTTAAAGCTTATAAAGTGTCCTGTCACTCTTGCAGGTGCAGAGGGATATTAGTGAGGCTCTGCTCCTCCTGAGACTCCAGAAGCAATTGGGCATTTTGCTCCTTTCTCTGACCAGCAATGTAGAAATAATTAGTTCTGTGCTTGAAACAGGGAGGGTTTTTTCCAGGGATGACCCTGAGCTGAGCGGAGGAGAGCCGAGAAGACACCGCATTGACATTCTGAGATGCTGCGTGGGTGTTGCAAGCACTTTCTCTCCCTGCTATCCCAGGCAGCTGGGCTGATACCAGTGAAGGTAATGCCCTCGTCTCTGCAACTTTAAAGTTTCTTATGGGTGCAGACTACTACCTGCAGATTTATCTTTAAAAACACTGTAATTCCTGTCCATTTTTGGCTTCAGTTGATAGTCTAAAAAAATTCGGGCTGTGTTTGCCAGTACTTACCTCCCCTGCCACTACCTTCTCCAAACACGTTTTTCTTTTGGAGTCTGAGACAGTGACATTTTTCACCTTGGCCTTGGTGTGAGTCTTCACACATCCGATTCCCATAATTCACCATCTGCCGTTCCTTTTAGATCACCCCTCTCTTCCTATACCACCCCAGGGCTATATTCTGAAAATGAATAAATTCACACCTCTGCATATGACCCAAACCACCCAAGTCTGTGTGTCAGGATCGGAGTCCATGTGTCTTCTATAAATTAGCCAGTGGACAGGCCTGAACACAGGTCCTCTGCGTCCTCAGTGCATGGACCGGCAAAAAAATCATCCTTTTGCTTTGTGACAATGGTCAGGCTTCATTGGGACATAGAACTTCTGGAGATGCTTCACTGATGC
The DNA here is from genome assembly GCA_013398915.1 of Dromas ardeola. Classification (NCBI taxonomy): domain Eukaryota; kingdom Metazoa; phylum Chordata; class Aves; order Charadriiformes; family Dromadidae; genus Dromas; species Dromas ardeola. Next base: position 1,004,408 of record VYZM01024211.1, read on the forward strand.
ATATCCTGGTATATATAGTTGTCTGATATTAATATCTAAGAGTATCTGAGTACCAAAATACATCTAAATGCATATAAGCTGTGGGATTCTTTTCAGCATTGTATGCTTACTTGCCCAAGCAGCCTTCACACTGACATGTGTGGATCTTGTTTTTCTGCATGTTTTCTATAGCCTGTCTTGGAAAACTTTTCTAACTCAGGACTGAGACTTCCAGGGAAGTAGAAGATTGATGAATTTAAAGATTTTGCTTATTTTCGTGTCTGTTTGTGCAATTAGTACCTATTCATGCAGGTAAAGTTCTGGATTTGGCAGTACATGTTCATTCAACCTGGTATTTGTTGAAAAGAACATGCACAACTCAAGAAAGGTATTTTCCTTAATCCTTTTAAATTTATTTCAAAAATCAATTCTTCCTTCCGCCTCATGTCTATTTTAATTTATATCTATGATTTTAGTTCTCAGTAATACAGGATGAAAAAGTAAATTTCACGAGTGTGCTTTGATGGTGGCAAAGGCACAAGATTAAATACATTCCTACATATAGAATAAACAGCTTTTATATAGAACATGGAAACTCTGAAGGAGGAAAGTGATGTAGCTAGTTCAATGAGTTATTTATGTTTTTGAAGTATCCTCTCAAATACTTAAAGTAGTGTGACTTTAATGAGCCATGTGTAATCGGTAGCTTTTGCTTTGTTGAATATTTTCTCCAGGGTAAACTGAGTCATTAATATTAATTAGGAATTGAGTAGCCCATTACAAGGTTGAATAGGAAGTGAGGTAAAAAACCAAAACTGTTTGGAAGCAAAATATCTGCTCAGTGAGGGAGTTTGAGGTCATTAAAATCTGTGGGCTGGGATTAGTGGGCTCCGTGGATGTGCATTATTAATGAATATACCTAGCTCACTCAATTGCAATTTCTGATTAATCATAAATGAAGTAACTGTAAATAGAATAATTCAGCATGAGGTAAACAACTGGATTTTAATTTCCAGTGAATGGAAATTGTAGCAGTAGATGGTAGATGGATTTAAATTTAAATTATATACAGAATTAGATAAGGATAAATATGAATCAATGGAAGATTGATTGCATTTCCTTTTTTTAAATCTGCCTGACACTTGCTTCATTCCCTGAGAAGCATTTCCCTAAGGAAATGACCTCATGTACCTCACCTTTTCCGGATTTTTCTACTTTTACAGATTTCATTATGAAAACTGAAAATTTGTACACTGCCTCTCTTCCTTGTTTTGGTAATTTGTGATGAAAATTGGGGGAAACAAAATCTTGAATAGCTGCTCATTAAGTAAACACCATCCATTCTATGTGTGAAATAGTATGAGAGTGTGTGGGGAAATTGTGTAAATGTATAGATTTCATGTAATACTTAATACATATGCATAAGGGGGGCAAATTACGGTAACTTTTGAATGATTCTATTTGGCAACTTTATACTTCTCTTGCTCTTTCTTAAAACATTACGTCTGTTAGCTATTCTTGGGCAGTGTTTTCTTCAGGAGCATTGCTGTTGTTTATTTATAAGTCACCATATTCTATCTGATTGCCCTATTTGTTAGCTTCGATTTCACATGTTTGCATATTATTGCTTAGACAGCTTGGGGCCAAGGAGCCAGTTGAGGCCCGAATCCAATCTGTTTCATTGCCAAACCGCTGCATTTTAATAGAAATGCATTGCTAAACGTTGCATTTTAATAGAAATAGCTTCTCTAGAAGCTAGGACTGTGGTTAAACCTATGCTTCCATAGTATGAATCAAGATGTCAGTCTCTGAGGTCCAATGCAGGAAAATAACCCAAGCTGTCTAGGGAGATCCAATGCTAAAGTAAACTACCTTGCATAGTGTCTGCAGTAACTCATTGGATGTGAAAGGTTCCTGCAGCCACAGAATTAATTAGGGATCCTCCTTGCTTCTGAACAACCTTTCTTCACCTGCTACAACACCACTGAAGTTCAAATGTCTTCAGGTACCATCTCCTCTGAAACAGATGAAAAAAACCTCGGTCATGGGGAAGATTATGGAGCAGATCATCTTGAGTGCCACCATGTGGCACATACAGCACAACCAGGTGATCAGGCCCAGTCAGCACGGGTTTATGAAAGACAAGTCCTGCTTGACTAACCTTCTATGACAAGGTGACCCACTTAGTGGATGAGGGAAAGGCTTTGGATGTTGTCTACCTAGACTTTAGTAAAGCCTTTGACACAATTTCACACAGCATTTTCCTGGAGAAACTGGCTGCTCATGGCTTGGATGAGTGTACGCTTTGCTGGGTAAAAAACTGGCTGGATAAGCAGGTCCAAAGAGTTTTGGTAATTGGAGTTAAATTCAGTTGGAGGCCAGTCACAAGTGGTGTTCCCCAGGGGGCAGTATTAGTACCAGTTCTCTTTAATATCTTTATCAATAATCTGGACAAAGGGATCAAGTGCACCCTCAGTAAATTTGCAGATGACACCAAGTTGGGCGGGAGTGTTGATCTGCTTGAGGGTAGGAAGGGTCTACAGAGGCACCTGGACAGGCTGGATTGATGGGTCAAGGCCAATGGCATGAGATTCAACAAGGCCAAGTGCCAGGTCCTGCACTTGGGTCACAACAACCCCATGCAGCACTACAGGCCTGGGGAAGAGAGGTTGGAAAGCTGCCTGGTGGAATAGGACCTGGGGGCATTGGTTAACAGGCAGCTTAATATGAGCCAGCAGTGTGCCCAAGTGGCCAAGAAGGTCAACAGCATCCTGGCTTGTATTAGAAATAGCACGGCCAACAGGATTAGGGAAGTGATTATCCCCCTGTACTCAGTACTGGTGAGGAAGGTCATACCTCGACTACTGTGTTCAGTTTTGGGCCCCTCACTACAGGAGAGACATGGAGGTGCTGGAGTGGGTCCAGAGAAGAGCAACGAAGCTGGTGAAGGGTCTAGAGCAATAGTCTTATGAGGAACGGCTGAGGAACTGGGGTTGCTTAGCCTGGAGAAAAGGAGGCTGAGGGGAGACCCTATCGCTCTCTACAACTACCTGAAAGGAGGCTGTAGCGAGGTGGGGGCCGGTCTCTTTTCCCAAGTAACAAGCGATATGGCAAGAATGGCCTCAAGCTGCACCAGGGCAGGTTTAGATTGGATACATGGAAAAATTTATTCACTGAAAGGGCCGTCAGGCATTGGAACAGGCTGCTCAGAGAATTGGTTGTGTGACAATCCCTGGAGTTATGTAAAAGATGTGTAGGTATGGCACTTAGGGACATGGCTTAGTAGTGGTCTTGGCAATGCTAGGTTAACAGTTGTACTTGATAATCTTAAAGGTCTTTTCCAACCTAAACGATTCTATGATTCTATAATTGTCTTCACTGTACCTCATCTCTAATTTCTTGATTTTTCTTCTTTACCAATAAATATCAGTAAAGTACATATCTAGTAATCTCTCTATTGAGCTCTGAATGATGACATAGACGACGATTGATATTTCTAATGGCAAGAAGTCGAGCATACCTCATCTACACTGGTTTTTTTCTGAATGAAAAACCAAAAAAAGGATACTATTTGCCAGATAAAAAGGGAACAATTTCAGCAACGGTAGTTGGTTGTTACTGCATTCCACATTTCAACAAATAATCTCCAAGGCAATTATAAATATTAATTACTAAATTTAAATTAAACCATCTGAGTTGTATGAGGCAGCAGACATACAAGATTTTTATAATCTTCCTTCAAATAATACACCTTTCAAGGAACCTAAAAGTATTGGGTTTGGTTTTAATTAGAAGCTGCAATGTGAATTGATAGTCCCAGAGAAATGAGATCTACAGTATTTATTTGTCCAATTTTGGTATTTTGACATGAACCATGAAGTGCCATAGGAGCTCTGGAAGTTGTAAAATAAGGTCTTGTTTTACATCCCGTCTGAAAAACAGCCGATCCACCACATAACTAGCACGGTTTACATTTTCCTTTATGTGACAGCCAAGTCTTCCTAAGATTGTGTGATCAGAAAGAATGAGCATAAGACTGTTTAATGCAGTGATACAACTGCTAGATAGAGCTAGAATCGGTGCTCTATAATTTATTAAATTATACACATTTTATTGGAGTGTCATAACTGGCACTTCTCATTCTCAGAGCTTCTGTATTATAATTTAGCCACCATTTTTTACTATATGCGGTGTTCCTCAGTCTAGTAACAGACAGACATTAAGCATAGCACAACATGAACAGTATAGATAGAATATGGGAAAACAATGGGTATAGTGCATATGGTTATATGTATAGCTATCTGCATAATAAAGTATAGATATTTACAGAATTAGATATAATTACATATATAGTGATAATTACAATACCCAAAAATTTACACTATAATTAACTCAGACAAATTACATGTTCATGTATATGTAGTAGGAACACATGGAGTAAATCAGAACCATGTGTCTCATGCTCCTTGTCAGAGAGGTCAGGTGAGGAGGATTTGCCTAATACTTTTTGCTTATTTTCATGCCCAGTGCACACCATTGAATGAGTATCACATTTTCCTAGAATTAGCAAGTATTATAATTTAGTAGAATTGATATTACAGCACCAGGTCACCAAAATATTGCTAGTAGACTTATGGCCAAGTAAATTGGTATTGAAGATTCAGGCACAGGACATCATAGCATGTCTTTTACATACTAACTATGGCTTTTTAGGTTTCCCTGAGGTAAAATATAGCCAAGTGGTTATACAGACAAGTGGTTACACACTCTTCATTGGAATATAAGGTTATCAATATGACACTGTGTTGTTCTCTGCATGTTTTCTACACTTACATAAATTTTGAGGCTATGGAAAACTATCGACTGCCAGAAGAGTACCAAGTGCTGACCTTTGGGTCAGGGCAATCCCCAGTGTAAATATAGGCTAGGTGATGAATGGTTTGAAAGCTGCCCTGCTAAGAAGGACTTGGGGAGACTGGTGGATGAAAAGCTGGACATTAGTCAGCAATGTGCACTCGCAGCCTGGGAAGCCAACTGTATCCTGGGCTGCATAAAAAGAAGTGTGGCCATAAGTTTGAGGGAGGTGATTATCCCCCTCTCGTCTGCTCTGGTGAGGCTCCACCTGGAGTACTGCATCCACCTCTGGAGTCTCTGGTAAAGGAAAGACATGGACCTGTTAGAACAGGATGAGACAATTGCCACAAAAATTATCAGAGGGATGGAACACCTCTCCTATAAGGACAGGATGAGACAGTTTGGGTTGTTCAGCCTGGAGAAGACGAGGCTCATGGGAGACCTTATTGTGGCCTTTCAATACTTAAATGGGGCTTATAAGAAAGATGGAGAGACTTTATACTAGGGCCCTTAGTGACAGGACAAGGAGTAATGGTTTTAAACTAAAAGAGTGTATATTTCGATGACACAAGGTGCCCTTCTTTTCTAGTATTTTAGTGTCTAACTGATCAGAGATTGACACCCTCAGAGAAAGAAGAGTGCACTCTGAATGATTGTGTTCGACTCCAGGGGTCAATTTAAAAGATAAATGCATAGAATAGGAATGAATTTTTATAGTTCTTCTTCACTCAAAGAATAATATAGGGATTTCTTGGGAAGGGTCTAAAAAATGGAGTAACCAATCTACCAAGAAAAAAATCACCCAAAGCCAAAAATAACCCCAAACCCCACAAAACCATGTCTTTATTTTAAATTCCTTCAATGGAAGATATTTGAATTTAAAATTTATTTTCTTGAATACTGCAATATATCTTATGGGGAACAGCTGCTAACTTGGTATCCATGTTTACGTTTGAAACTCACTGTGGTCTCAATCCCAGGTATACGATTTTGCATCAGTTCCATCCCTAATTCCAAGTTCAATTTTACAAGATAAAAAACCCCAACTCTCTCAAAATACCCAAGTACAACTGAATGCTTCCGTGATTTTCTCCTAATTTTGAAAAACATGTAAAAGAGGAAAGGGAATAGGCCTAGGGGTTGATTATCACTGTTTTGCTGGTAATGTACTACACTTGGATTGAAGTTTTTTAATTGGCATGTGCTCTGTAATTGATCTGCAGTCTCATCAACTTTTATTTTTTAAGATGGAACAATAGAGTCTTTTCCAGGCCCCTAAGAACCTCATTGGAGTGAAGGTCCTGAGAAGACTCGCTGGCTTCTTCCCAGTGTGCTTGGCAGCACGCGTCAGGCACCCACCTTGCCAGCCTGGCAGCACAAGAGCAGCAAGGCTGAGGGAACCGCAGCAACCGTCCCCGTGCCCAGTGCAATCCTCCACCTGCAGGAAAACTAGCAATGAGTAGAGGAAGTGCCAGGCAGGCAACCAGAGTGTGATTTTATCAATTCTTATGCATCAAACCAGTGATGCACATATCTTGGTGAGATTTCCTTCTCAGGGACAAGCCTACTGCTTTTTTTCTAGTTTTATAGTCTCTGTACAGTAATATTTTCTGAAACGTTAAATTTTTACATGGGGTACAAAAGTAGCGACCATGAAAATGAAAAATAAGTTGAAAATGAAAAACAAGTCTTCTGTTAAAATAACTGAAGTCTCATTTCATGAATCATCCATTGTTCAAATGAACACATATCAGGAATAGGCTTATTTTAAAGAATCAGCTTAAAGTTTGTGGTTTTTTCCCCTGCATTGCGATCTTATTTAATAAATCTAGCAGAAAATTCTGCTCTCTGTGTCTGTTTAAATGTCTTTATAGATATACGGGTGTAGTTGAAAACAGAGGCTTTCCATTGGAGAATAATGAAGGCACATCTCCTCTGTCATCACATGGTTTTTAACATGCCAATAAGCAAGTGAACTATTCTGAAACATAGCTAAAGAGATAGTAATGAATATTATATTTAGATCATTCAATGTAAGATTAAAGATTAATCTGAATTTTAAAAAATGTTTACTTATACAATATTTGTACTACTTGCATCATATTGTTCTCTCTTCTTCAGCAAATTCTACATTATCTTTTCAAAACAGAAAAGTTCCTTCTAAAATGTTATGCCTCCAAGCATTTTTTTTTCACAATGGCAATATTGGCCATGTGAGAATTTGCCTCAAGTTGAGCAAGACTGCTTAGGTATCTAAACAAAGCAACGTATGCTCTCAAATGCCCTAGGCTTCATCCAACAGTAGTAAGTCACATACAAGTGCATCATTAAAAGCTGTTTTCAGAACTTTCTGTGAATAACTTCTGGATAACTTGTAGAGCTGATATTAGTAAGTGTATTGATGTATCTTCTAACTAATTTACTGCAGTCAGAGTTAGGCCTCCTTTCTATCACGTACTATGAATACTTGTACAATTGTTTTTTCTGTACTTGGCTTATTAGAAACTTGAAGTGTAAAAAGCAAAATGTAGTAATCAATAGTTATCATTTAGACTTTCTGGAGTCCACTCCAGTGTACCCTGGTGCTTCATTAAAAAGCTCCAACTTTTTGTTGTTGTCTTTGCTGATGGTGTTTTTGATAGGCTTTTCAGGCAACATTTGAGAGAGAAATGCTACTGAGAAGTCCACAGAGTAATAGGTTATGTTTAGAATATGTATCCAATAGTTTATGGATATAGTAAATTTAAAGAAAGACAACTTTCAGCAACTTTAGTTATCTATTAGTATAAAGTAGGTAGTCACATAGTGCTGCAAGTTATAGGCTGCTGTATTGAAAGCTAATGAAAATATATCAAAAAATATAAACGATAGTAGTTGTTACAGACAGGATTTCTCTGACCATTGGAAGACTACATTGCTGACTACTAAACTTCACAAATGCAAGTCAATAATAGAATTTTGATTCAAACAAGTAAAAGACAGTTTTCAAAAAGATTGCAGTCAGTGCAAATTCAAAAGCAACAGGTATAAAAAGAAAAGAGCTGAAAGGCCCCTGTTTTAAAGTAACGCTTTTAACTTCTGTATCACATAGTAAGCTTTTACGAACACAGACACATCTCACTGCAATGTCAGTTAAGGTACCTACACCGTAAATCATTTTCTTGGAAAATACACTCTCAGGTGTTTTGAATTTCAGTTACCCTTAGGTAGAAGTTGTAATTCCTGGACACTGTGCTCTGCAAGAATGCAAACACATGGAAATTTTTTTTCCCCTTTGATACAAAAGAAACAAAGCACTTAGTGAGTGAATCACAGGATCACAGAATGGATAATGTCGGAAGTGACCTCTGGAGGCTGTCTAGTCCACACCCCTGTTCAAAGCAACGTCAGCTACAGCAACTTGCTCAGGGCCATGTGCAGTCGGGTTTTAAATATCTCTAAGAATGGAGACTGCACAACTCTTTAAGCAACCTGTTCTAATATTCAGTCACCCTCATAGCAAAACCAATAATTTCTTATGTTTAAATGTAATTTTCCGTATTTCAGTTTGTGCCCATAGCCGTCTGTACTGTCACTGGGCACCAATAAGAGTCTGGCTCTGTCATCTTTCCATCCCCACCCCCAATCAGGTATTTGTACACATTGATAAGATCCATCAGCCTCCCCCTGAGCCTTCTCTTGTTGATGTTGAGCAACACCAGTTCTCTCAGCATCTCTTCGTATGTCAGATTCTCCAAATCACCTAATCATCTTCATGGCCTTTCACTGAACTCACTCCAATATGTCCATGTCTCTTGACCCCTGGGAGTCACCACTGATGATTCATCTTCAGTTGATCTTTGTGCCACTGATCACAGCCTTAACTACATTAATTACCTTCTCTAATTCACACATTAGCTTATACATATCTACAGCAATTACTAATACTTTTTTTCAACTGAAAATGGCCTCATTGTTTGATACTGCAACACAGTTAGCTCCCTTCAGTTTAAATTATGTTTCATAAATGAATAAATGAAACCATAAATCTAATTTTTAATTTCTCTAACATTTTTTCAAAGATATTTTTCTCTTGCTTAACAACAATTACACTTGGGAATCACCTTTCATAGGGTGTTTGTACATTAATGTTTATTTCAGACCAGGCGTGCACTTTTGAAGAGGATTTCTGATTCTCCCCACATCTGTTCAAATCACGGAGAGATCAGAGTGCACAAAGTGAATTCCTTATGCATGAAGCTGGACAGGAAGATGCTGTCCAGGAGCACATTGATGTACTTCAGCTGCTAAAGGCATTGACTTAAAGAGATTAGATCACAGGAAGTCTGAAATAAATCACCGTAAAACACATGTAGTGTAATCATAGGATCCACATTACGGTGATGTTAAATAACATCACCAGTGAATAAGGCCTAATCAGGAATAAGGCTTGATGCACCCTGAAAAAAAAGGTGGTACACAATCTCGACCGAGTGTTTAAATACACCACAAAGAAATCATTTGGACATATATGGGAGAATGGCACTCTATTTCTCAGTTTAAATGGAATATAAACACAAAAATGCTGGAAATATTTATTAAATCAAAACGAAGCAATTCAAGTAACTCAGAATGAAAAGTATTCATATTTGGAATGAACATAAATCTTGAAATGTGAGAATTGACAAGCTATATTTAGAAAATAAAATTCAGATTAGGAAGTACATCTGAAAATCAATTTTAAAAATAAGAAAATATTCTGAACAATTTTTAAGTCAGAGAATTTTGCTATAGAATACCCCTGGAATTTTCCAAAACCTTCCGTTGATGCTTTGGGGTCTTCGCAGTTTCCCACTGCAATTTACAATTTTGCTTGGAAACGTGTGTACCTACATAAGTCCTTTCTGACCTGGCATTAAGGTAATTACTTTGAACTATCTTGGTACATTCTTGAAATGGAATTAAACTGGACTTTGTGTGTCTGCAGATCGCAAAGAAAGGAGAGGGAGAACTGCACACATTCTGCATCTTAAATCACAACTCTTACACTTGACATGTGGTGCTCAAAGGTAGTTAGGGTAATAACGTTCCAGTTCCTTTTAAAGTCACTGGGATATGGTCATTGCACTTTCAAACTCATTTTAAACTCCTAGCCTCAAGTCCATCTTTCACTTGTTTCATATTCATTTTTGATATAAAACTGAAGTGATCTTCAGATAAGCATTCAAGGCCAAATGCTACCACTCACATTTTGAGTGAGTAGTCCTATGCTCTTCAAATTGATACACTCCCTTCAATTGAACTGCTTGAGATATAAAATACTTGAGGAGGTTTGGTAAAACCTGAGTGAAGTCTGAATTTTTCCGTTGTCTTCAGTAAACTTCACATGAAGCTGACTGAAAACAGGTATCAAAGCCGAGTTTTGCAGAACTGCCCCGATTACCTGCTTGAAAAAGAGGGTACATACCCTGAAATCAAGAGCATGACCATCTCTTCCACAGATGTGTCAAACTCCATCTTAAAATCGTTGAGATTTCTGACACCATGACTCTACTTGGAAAGATGCCCAAACACTACTATGTCCTTTTCCTATTCCATAGGTAAACAGTTCTGGAAAGTATTTCCACTTAAGCAGTACCAGTGTCCCAAGGCAAAATTTATTTCTATGCTCTTGAAACATATTTATTTAAATACTATTAAAATACTTCCATTTTTGGAGACTTTAAAAGTGATATATTTTGGTGCTTCACCTGTAGGTACTGTTAGAACATTTTTCTTAATACCTAACCTAAACTTCACTCATTTCTGCTTTAAGTAAAATACTTCTGTGTCTTTGTGCACACGAGGAAATTTTTATTCTCTTCCTCTCTATTTTGTATGCATTTTTCAAATATTATAATCTGTTTTCTATATCTTATTTTCTTTAGCCTAACTAACCACAGTTTTCTCAAACTTTCCTTGTAGTATTCCACTTTTTGTAAACATTTGGGCATCCTTATTGCTTTCATCTTATCTCTTCTCGGCTGGTCACACGGTGATCAAAACTAACAATATCATTCTTGCTGAGGCTCTTCAAGCCATGAATACAATATAAGACTATTTGTCTTCATTTACTTCAGGTCTTATGCCCAAACATGCCAATATGATATTTGAATGTTTGCAACAGTAAGACACAATTGGCTTAAGTTCAGTTTCTGATCACAAATATGGCCCACAAATTATTTTGATGGTATTGTAAGCTATTTATTCTTTCTCCATTCAATATGTATGAAAAGAATTTTCTTGCCTATCGATAGCATTTCACATTTCCATATTAAATTGCATCATATAGTATCTCGGAGCATTTCAGTTTTTCAGGATCATTTTAATACAACACATACAGAATAACCAATGTCATCTGAGCAATTAATTAAACTACTCCCTTTTACATCAACTGCATTGTAGATGAACACTTGTGATACAACCCACACACAGAAGAAGGTTTTTGTAGACAGCCTCTAAGAATGGCTTTAAAACACGGGTTTGCACCCATCTAATAAGTTTCATCTGGAATTTGTTGTCTTATTTAAATTAGTATTCTGTGAGACAGTTCGAGAGTCTTACTAGCATCATGTGCATACCTCCTACTCGTCTATTTACCTGTCCTCTTTACTATTTATAGAAGAAAATTAGATTGGCTTTATGTGACTTTTTCTTGACAAATCCATGATGGCAGTTAATCATCTCCTGTTACGATCTCCATCAAGGGTGACTCTTACCCTGGGGGTAGCGATGCCCATCCCCACCAGAACTGTGTAACCCTTGGTAAAATCTTTTTGAGACTTACTTCTCTCTTGTGCTTAGCATAGATGGTGCATTTGCAAGCAACCCCAGCTTCACAATAGACTGGGGAAAGAAGTACACTGTGCTGGTGCTGTAACCCAACTGGGGATATCCCTGGCTAGCCCCGGGGTGGCAGAGTCAGGCATACGACACACGGTACTAAGCGCCTAAACTGGTGGACACCCTGGTGTCCTGTGGTATTAATTTTTAGGTGAGTTATGAGAATTTATCATATAACCGTGTGCCTAGATTCCCCTTGTTACAAGGAGATTAAATGAAGCAGATTTTCTGAGTTGACAAATAAAACCAACAAATGCACTGTGGAGTTCTTTGCTGTCTTGCTCCTGCACAGTGGCCCTCTATGGGCATTTTCCTGGCTTACCCCCAAACTCAACAGAGAAGAAACTTTGGCAACCTGAGCAGTTAATTAAAATGGTGCATTGACAAGGTCCTTTAAAAGGTAATGGCCATTTTTTAATCTTTCTTTGTGTATAATAATTTAATAAACTTGCCTTGGGGATATTATCTAGATAGAAAGCTACACTGTTCTTGTTTTGTTTGCTAGTGTCCTCTTGCATATTTGCTGCCTTATGCACACACACACACCCAACGTGCACATTCACACAAACATACACATCTATTACAAAATTTTCTGTTGCACTACCCACCAGATACAAATATTAGAGCTGCCATTGGTCTCGGTGATTTTCATACCCTGTAATTGCCTTTCACATTTCCTGTTTCCAGAAACTGAAAATAAGCCAGCCAAATCCATGGCCTTGATTTTCCAGGTTTTCTTTCTCATTACCATCCCTACTTTTAGACTATCAGAGTGGTTGAATTTGGAAGCTCGGACACCTCTGTACATTCTCAAACAAAGCCTCCTCACTTTAAGTAGCCCTGGTAAATTTTATCAAGTCCAGCCTTTTGAAAAATAGCTGGACTTGATTAAAAAAAACAATCTGACTGCTCTCAAACTGTTGTTTGTGTTTTCCAGACAGGATTCTTACATCATTGTCAACAATGTTAAGTGTGTTAGCCACCTGATCATAGCTAAACGTTTCAATGGCCAAAATAATGCATTAAAAAAATTAAAGAAAAACAACAACAAAGGTCTCAGCATCATCATTTGACAGTTTTTTCTTGCCACAGAAAAGTAACATTTTCTTTTGTTTTGGACTTTAGTAGTGATGCAAGGCTTGCCTCTTATGTTTTATGTCCACTGCTAAATATATGCATTTTTGAGCTTTGACTTTCCTGAGTGTTCTTACATTTTTAGACTAAATGTATTCACAGTCATGATTTTATATATCCTTTTGCTTAAACAGTTCTTCTTCCTCCCCAAAGCTTAAACCCCTTTCCGGCTGGCTTTATAGACAGCAGGCTTATCCTCTCTCAGGCTTTGTTTCGCTAGACTAAATAGGTCACACGCTACAAGCTCACACTTTGATGACAGATATTGCATTCCCTCATTCGCTTAAGCACCTTGTCTCAGCAGCTGTTCCAGTCTGAGCTCATCTTTCCTTTTGGTCCCTTGCAAACTCATTCTCCAGATCCACTGCTGTTGCTTAGACAGAAGCCCTCATGACTTTCGTAGACACTTGATTGTCTTTAGCGTTTGCTTTTAGGTATGAATTTTATCCATGCTCTTTGACTATAATCCTTTTCATTTTTTACAGTGAGGTTGTTTTAATGAAGAGGATGAGGAATATATCTACTGAGCAATCAGGATAAAATAAGATAACATTTCAAATTGGTACAGTACAGATATATTGTTCTGACTATTATTTTTCACACAGAAGTACCTTGGCCTTGTTTCATTTCATTTTCCTACCTAAATCATTTTGAGATGGCTGGCTACAGCGAAGTCACCATTCAGAGGACCATCCATATCTTTAAAAGGAAACAGAATATCAGAAGATAACAGATTTTTTTTAAAAACACAACCCCTCGTATTTTCCAAATTTTCAGGCCCAACCGTATCAGACTGCTCCAAACCATACTCACTCTCTGATCTTGTTTTTCCAGCTGAATTCTAATGAATCTTATTTAGTTTTTAGTCATGTCTTCAGTGTCATTTGATGTTTAAATAATAACTTCATATTTAGAAGCATTGTAATTTACATCCTTATGTCACAACATTTTAATGGGTTTATTTCTAAGAGTAATGGTTGACCTTTAAATAAACAAGTACGATGTGATCGCAACAACCAAAGTTCAATTTTATTGTTATGTTATTGCACTGGATTATGATATGGTAAGCAACATTAGAGGAGAGCTGTATTTCATTTTGTTTCTTCAAAAGTTTAAAGATTCAACTTCTGGCTGATGAAAGGGAAGAATGCATCATTTTTAATTACACCAATATATACATATATATATGTATATGTAAAGTGCACATTTCATTTATGTTCTTGAAAGTTTATATATTGCCTATAATAAATAGATTATAAAAAACTACTTATTAATGAGGATGATAAATGAATTGTATCACCTAGTTTGATTATGCTTCTTCTTTTTCCACAGCAGTCTTTTTTTTTTTTTTTCCCCCCCAAAGGAATTGGCTGACTATTTAGAAGTATAATTCCAGAGTTTGGACCGCACATGAGTTCATTTTGGTTTCTAGTACAAGAATTTCAGAATTTGAGATAGTGAAGGTTTTTGAGCTTGAAATCTGCTATATCACTTACCAATTAAATTTTCATTTTGTTTTGTGTTGGTTTTGTCTTAGCAGTCTGAAAATATTTAGTAGAATGCTTAACAGAATGAGGAATAAAATAAGTGTATTACTGTATATTAGCCTCTACAGTCCTCAACTCTTGACTCAGATTACACTGGATTTCTTTCCTGAGCAAATCCCCTCTCGTAAATGCACTGAGCATAAAAAATCCCTTCTCAATTTTACTTCCTCTCCTTGGAACCGACGAGATTCCTGTGCTGAGCATATGCATAGATGTGCGGTCAGCTACTCATACCTAATCTTGTGAGGTACTCAACCAAAGGGAGATGAGCTGCTCAGCAACCTGTTGGTGCTACATATAAATTATCAGGATGGGATCCTTAAAAAGGAAAAAAAAAAAAATGTGAATAATAAAAAAGGAAATAATTTGTATTTGAGAACATCTTTTAATTTCAAAACACCTCTTAGTATTTTTTCTCGTGTAAATTAGACAGTGATAGCACCCATTTAGGGATGCAGAAAACCATTACATCTTTCTCATGAGTCCCACACTTGGAGCCTTCCACTACTTTACTGAGGTACGGTGCTAACATTCAATATGTTCAGTTCATCAGTTAGACGTGCAATGCTTGTTCTATACACGAGGAGTGCATTTGTCAGCTAAGTATGCACAGGAAGAAACATCTTATTTCTGATAAACAACTGACTTTCAGCTGCAAAAACATTTGAAAATGAATGGCTCACAATAGGTTAAATAGCACATTGGGTTTTTTAAAAATATAACTTTTTTCACCCTCCCTTTCACACAGAAAGTTTCTTCAAATCAGGCTGGATAATGGTAACCTAGGGAAAAATTTCTTTAATGTATAAAGAAAGCTTTGGTGAAGTGTCAGATAACATAATTCATCTAAGCCTTCAGAAAGGAAAAGTGATGATACTCCCTGTCAAGTTCACATGAAGATATTTTACCAAAAAGAGATAAACTATCTCTGCTTTCATTTGAAAAAGCCTGTCAAGGATTGATGAATCAAGAAAAGTTGGATAGACTGTTTGTTAGGAATCCTGCAACTCCTCCAGCTGATCAATCAGTTCATGAAAAAATGAGAACATAAGCATTTTTCATCCTTATTTGTCTTTCAAGAGGCTAGCGGTGATAAGATGTGACCATTGGTTCATACTGGCCCATCTGTAAATAAGGAAAGACATCAGTTTAGATTATGCTACTGCTGGCTAACAGCAATCAAAATGTCACTGACCCCACCAGTTTGCCTGACACTGTGAGAAGACATGACAATCCAGATAAATTATAAGTCTTTTAGAGAAGCAGAATGACTTCTGTGCTGCATGCAAAAGACATTAAAAATAAGCATTGAAGGAGATCCACATCATTGCTAGTGCAATGTAAGTAATAACAACAGCATTAATGATAACGTAGGAAATCATTTGACACAAAAGTGTCTGCTCTCAGAAAATAATTTCTCAAAATGACTGCAAAAATCTAATAGTGTAAATATGTCAGATCTTAGTTGTTTTGAGTTAATGCATTGGATTTAGAGTTTATTATGCTGTAAATTCCTGAGAAAATAAAGGATTACATATTGACGCACAGTCAATATATAAAAATCCTAAAGAGTCAAATTAAATGGTTTAAAACATGCTTAAGCCAATTGAAGATAAAGACTTCCTAAAGCTGGGTCCATCTTTATACCACATTTGGTGATATAAATGGTTTTCAACTGGCACTGCAAGTGAAAATTACAGATATTTTGATTCTGCATCTAGTATTCCTCTGCTAGTTCAATATTTCTAACATTAAAGATAAATTCATGCTTTTTTGTTTCCTTGCAGCATCTGTTTTATGGAAGCAACACACAGTGTGTGTTATGTACTATAGCCAAGGAACATATGCTGCAAATAAACAAGAAAAGCATGAATTTGTATTTAACACTGTGAATCTAGAAGTTCTCCCAATAAAGATAATCCACTAGAAATAAAAATGCTCTATCATATCTGCAGAAATTATATAAGTAATACTTAAGAGTAGGATAGTATTTTCCTTTATTTTCAATGTTAGGATTCAAATATCCCCACTTAACAGTGTGTTGCCAAGCTTTACTGATGAAACCAACAATTAGGATTTTTTTCCCCCTGGCACTTTGGCTAATGCATAATGCATAGCAAAGTGGATGGCGTATGTGTACGAAGTCTTTTGTCCCTAGCTTGCTGATTTATATCAAGACCGGGACAGCTGTAATTTGTGATTAAAAATTATTATCTTTCTTGCCCTTATCTGCCCAACTCAGAAGCTGGCCATAGAGCCAGTCAGTAGTGCAGCTATGGGGTGCGACTGTGTTGGTTTGCCGTGCTAGAGCAGTGCATACAGTGTTCTATACAGTTAGGATAAGAGAGGAGGTCAATCAGACCAGAGACCTCATTTCATTCCTTCTTCTGTGCAATGGGTTATGTACCTCTGTCTTTAACCCCAAACCACCCAAAGCACAGACATTTAAGGAGGAAGAGCTGTTACCCCAAGTGAAGTGAGTGGAGTACCAAGGGAAGCCAAATTCTCTGGAAGCAGTTGTAGATCAACTCTAGTGATCTCATTAAAGCAGAGGTAGCACCCAACTGTGCAGCTCTGCACCCTAAGAAACCTCATGGACATGGTGGAGAGAAGAGACTGGATTCCTTCTCAGGAAGTTGCTCACCTGTCCATGATGAAAGTCTTCCTACACATGAGATCATTCCGATGGAATGATTGCCAACCTAAAAAAACAGTATGTAAGGTTATATTTGAGAAGGGGTTCATTTGGATTTGGGAATAGGAGACAGATTATTTTTTTTCCTTTTAATGTCAAAAACCAATAAATTTATTAACATTTGTGCTTTATTATACGCAGTAAATTCTTAAATATCAGTCTATGACCACAATTCAGCACTACAGATTTTTCTTTATTTTTATTCTGGTTCTTTTTACCCCGTCTCCTACAACTTTTACCTGTAAATATAAATTGTCCCAGTAGGGCACATAGATAAATTATAAACTGATTCCTAGAAGGGTATCACATTTCAAACTAAGAAACATTACACACAACTATGCCACAGCTGAGAGGCATGATGTGGGCAGGGAAAGGGATTTGTGTCATTCGAGATTTGAGGGTAAAATGAATCTTGATTTGAAATAACATGCAACAATGCTAAGCATATCATTATGTACTTTCAATAACCAGCATATTCATCCAAAAGCAAAGTAACATTACACATATTAGGTATTATGGACCATGAGACATCGCAGGTCAGATTTTCAGCTCACGTAGGACGTGCAACCTCCACAAGTATCTGTCTGTGTATTTTATAAGTGCTTAGACAAAACATTCAATGGATTATATGAGTAAAGAGTTAATCATAGTCTGCAATTGCTATTCCTAACTTTCATAACCCAGGAACAAGTTAGATTCACATCTCTGCCTCTACCTGGTTTAAAGATTTTTCCTGTGTGGTTTGAGTCCTAGCTACATTTTGTATGTAGATTCAACAATGAATTTAATTATAATAAGCTCATTAGGAATGGAGCCATTGCTTATCTTAAATTCTGTAAAGTAGTGTATATTTACAGCGCTGTATAAGCAGTATTTAATAATTAATACTCTGTACTCTGTCATATTAATGCAAAAGCATAAAGGGATTATCAGAGGTAGGGAGGACTTTATACTTCTATGAAGAATACAGAGATGAGTCTCTTTGTAAATTAGAATGGAAAATTAAATCCTGATGAAATGTGACCTTTTTTGTTTCTTTACTACTGTTTAAAGCTGGATAATGACTTAGTATAAGACTAGTTTATTAGTCCTATATCAGGCCCACCCTCTCTAGGGATAGTGGCTGATGATGGTGGAAGAATAGGCAAATTGTTCCAGAAATAGTTATTAAAAGATAGTTATCTCTAATAATTCTATGACTCTAAACTTGATCAAACATGTCAATAGCCAAAAATCAGCTAAAAAGATAGAGCTCAGGTAATCATATATTTGAGAAGAAAATAGCTTACAAATATAGAAAAGTGTTGATGTAATTTGGGAAAAGCACAGAAAATAGGTTTTCCTTCCTTACTTCCCTCCTTCCTTCCTTCCTTCCTTCCCTCCCTCCTTAGTTTCTTTCAATCGTCTTTNNNNCCTTCCTTCCTTTTTTTCTTGTCTTCTCTATTAAAATTTATTCGGTGGCTAACTGTACCACCACAAATATAAATTCTTTAAAGCTTTCAGGACATTGTGCGAGAGGTTAGTGTTAAATTTATACTGTAATCACGAAGCAGCCAGATAAGGGGTTTTTTTTAGGTTGGAAATTGGTTTAAAAGCAGAAAAAACCTCACAAATGACATTTTCATAAGCATGAATTGATGCAACGTGTTCAGGTCAGAAAAAATGTGTATCACTGTACATGTCCAGCATGAAGCTGACATTTCTTTCATGCCACAAAGAAATTTAAAGTGGCATTCTTTTATTTTCCACAGAGAGAGCTGATATAGCTCCCAGCTGAAAATTGGCCTCAGCTGGCATGTAATAAATGGGAAAATATGGAGATAATAGTCATGAACTAGTGGGCACCACTGGTTGACCAGTTATCAAATTGCTGATAAGCTGTAGTTTCGTCTGTAACTCCAGATGACGCACATGTTCTTTTCCTTTTTTGTCTCTTCTTACTTACATTTGCAATAACATTGTGATTTAGTGCATATTATGACCTAGCTGTCCACCATTATACCTTTGGTGTAACAAGGCTGACGAATATGCTTTTAAAAGAAAAAATAACATTCCTTGAAGATTTTTTTTTTCTAGTAAGTGTCATGAAGCTGTCAAAATTAAGTTCCCTCAAAAAAACCAGCTGAAAACACAGTTATCTGCTCTTACTGAGCTCAGTCCTGTGAACAAAACCTGTCAGGAATTTTTCAGCAAACTGCTGCTTTGTGGAAAACAATGCTTTGTCAAAACTGAAGTATTGCGTGAAAAGGGATTGATTTCGATGCACCTTCACCAAAGCAGAGCTTGCCTGGGAGTTCAGATTTCAAGGAAACACAGTTTCAGGCCACTTCTGGTCTGCTGGGTCAGATATGGTAAACCCTCCCACTGCCTGCCCTGGAGTTGGTCCATATGCTGATTAGCCCTTATTCCAAAGCTAAGATGTAGGTAATGAATGGAGAAATGAGGCAGAAATTATCCACCAGCAAATACTGATGCCAGTGATGGACCTATAAGAACCTCTGTTTTTATAAATTATTTAAGTGGTGATGGAGGGGGTATAATACCTGTGATATTTCTGTTGAAGCAATTCAAATAATAACGAGGATGAAATTTGACTTGCAGGTGATACCATCTTTCTTTATGGCTCTCAGGCGGACCCTCTCCTTTGCTGTACTAGGTTTGAACTTCTTGTTCTCTCCTTCATAGCCTTCTGCAGCTCTGCCCTGCTGTGTTCATCTCCCTCATGACTCCCTACAGTTTCTCCTGCTCTTTCCTCCCAAGTCTTGTCTCTGATCCTGTGAAACTCTGCCTGCTGTGGTCATTCTTCCTCTGCACCTTTAGTCAGGACTTTATTTGGTTTTCTTACCTGTAGGCAACCACACAATAAAAAATAGCATACAAAACCATGAAAATTAATCAATGAGTGTATGTTCATATATATTTGTGTGTGCCTGCATGTAATTTGCAGGAAAAAAGATTATCCTTATTTGACCCTAGATTTTTTTTTCCACCCCTCAGACATTCTTGTCTTTTACTGTAGATTACTGGGAGAAAGGTTACTGCGCAGCATCCTGCACTCATGTTCTGGTGCCCAAATTCCACGTAACTCCTTCAGTCTAGTGTTTCATATTAGCTAGTTGCCTCCAGAAATCTTGGTTAAGCCAATAGGAAACACTATGCAAAAGCGGTATTTATTATATCTGAATATGTCCACAAGAAAAAAAAAACCAAAACCAAAACCAAAAACCAACTCAGCTGCTTTCCTGTCAGAAAGAAGGGAATTATGCAAATGAAATCTCCAAGAATGTATTCATATCATGTCTAATAAACATGAGAATGAATACACAATCTAGGTCTTAATACAGTTTTTGCTAATTTATCAGGTGAGTTCTCTGGCACTCTGCAACTAAATGAAAAAAGAGAGAGAGATGAGGAAATAAATAATATTTAGCAGAAAAACAAAGGAATGGTGAGCCTAATAGAATGAGTTTTATTATTGTAATATATTAGCTTCTTGAAAACACAGGATTTATCATGACTCTTTTTCACCACTGAAGATGGTCAAGGATGCCTTTACCAAAGCAGAAATAAAACCATCATCAGTTTTACCAAGCTTGATAATTCCATTCACATTTGTAAAATTATATGATCTACTTCTATTACCTTAGGAAATTCTCTGTAAAGCTGGTTTTTTTTCCTGCTTTTTTTTTCTCTTTTTTTTTTCTCTTCTGGTCAAACCCTAACTAGAATACCCACAAGAATGGTAATTAGAAATGATGGGCTTAAGTAAGGAATTTTTTTTCTGCAGTTGCCTTGCTATGGCACTCTAGGACAGAAGATCTGCAGAGCTCTACCCCCTAAAAGTAGCATCAGAGAGAGAATAAAAGAGATTCTCCCAATGGTGGCTGCAGGAGGGATACAGCTAGAGATCAAAGTTATTGGTTCAAATAGCGAGTGCGGCAAGAAGGAAACTCAGTTTTGAGCGTGGTGACAAGTTTGAAACCAATGTTGTCCATGAGCTGCAGTGAGATACAGTGGAGTATAATGCTGAGGTTCAGTAATGCTGTCTATCTCCAGCTCTTAGATACATAAAATATTGGTTGTGCCACTTCATTGCAACCCAATATACATAGTGTTATTATATACACCGCATGTTTTTATCAAAAAGTTTAATCTGTGTTATTGAGAAATAAATTAATTGTGGGTTTAAAGGGAAAAGGATGTCTTAGATTAGATTAATGGGAACATGATTTTGCCAAGAATAAATGCTTTTGATTGTAGAGAGGTCAAACTTCAAATTTAGGAAGCATCCACAGAGAGAAAAATGTCTGTCCTTAAATACTGTTCCTGAGATTTTTGTTGCAATGCAAGTAACCACATGGTGGAAACTGCACATTCGTTGTCTGAGGAATTCATGGTGTGATAAAGAAAATGAGAGCCTCTGAGGGAATAATTGCTTCACCATGGGGAACTCATGCAACTTAACTTGAACTTTAAATCGATCTGCTTTTGTATTTGTTACTGCTGGTGCACAGTTGTATGAGGAGGAAATTGTGCAGCCATAAAATGGATGTTTTCAATATTATGCAGCATGATAATGTGGTGACTATTTCTATAAATGTGTTGGTGTTGGGTGGGTAGTTTTTACCATCTCAGTTCTAAACAAACTTACATAAAAGGCGAAAGTATATAGCTGGATGCTTTTAATTATGAACAACAACAATTGTTCTGAGCCCACAGAAGAGACTTGAATAGTGAATCTCTCACTATTTTTTAAATGTGTTCATTATTTTCATTTGTTCCCTGGGCTGCAGAACTGTGATCATTACCATATTTCAATAGGTGCCCCTGTGTGCTCATGCTATGACTGGGCAGAGGGCTTACAGGATTACATGCTTGATTTCCCCTGAAAGCCTCTCTTTCCAGTAAATATTGTGGCAATTTGAAAGGATTACTTTCTTATGTCCCTTTCAATTTTTCCAGCCATTTTTGATTTGATAGCAGCAGCTGGTAGTTACTTAAGGGTGACAACAACACTCTCATCATCCCCTTGTAAGGTGGACACGCATTGTGCTCCCCCCATCACAGGCAGGGTTCCCAGGGAGGAAGGGGACACAGCAGATAAGGGAGGAAAGAGATTATTTTTTCTGCAGAGGGACTGTAAGTCTATTATTTTTCTTAAGAAAATGTTCCCTAATATATGCCATAATATTCAACTATTAATTAAGATTTCTAAGTATCAGCAATATGTTCAAAAAGCTCAATTTATTCAGCCAAAAAGAAGGTTTTTCATATTTAAGCCATTTTGCAATGACAATTATTAAGAGGGATGGAGGATTTGCTGTCTTCTGATCTGTGTTTTCATCTACTTGTACTATCTTCATCTTTTTTGGCAGAGGCCTTCATAATTTATTCCCCATCCTTAAAAACTGAAATACGCACATTCCCCTTACCTTATAGCACAAGTTTGAAAAGAACAGTGAACTGTGTGAAGCAAAGGGAGTACAGCTGCTACAATATTGTCCAAAATCATGTTGTGATATGAATGAAGCTGATATTTAGCAGTGTTGGTCCCCCTACAACTGTGGTTCATCAGGACCGAGCAAAACATTTGAGAATTAAAGATATCCATATGTAAATATACCTCACCTGGAAGACTGGGGAATTAATCTCTGTTCCTCACTTT
The DNA here is from genome assembly GCA_013398915.1 of Dromas ardeola. Classification (NCBI taxonomy): domain Eukaryota; kingdom Metazoa; phylum Chordata; class Aves; order Charadriiformes; family Dromadidae; genus Dromas; species Dromas ardeola. Next base: position 1,027,143 of record VYZM01024211.1, read on the forward strand.
GTTCAAAGGATTTATTTTTTGGAAGGTGGAAGTGCGAAGAAGAATTGGATCCTCTTTTGTATGTTGAGAGGTTCAGTAACTTGTCCAATGTCACACGATAAATCTATGGAGGAGGTTGGAATTTGACAAATCTTAGATTCTGAGTCCTGGGAGTTAATTACATAAAATCCTCCTGGTGCCTAAGTCACTGAGTCTGAATTTAAAGTGATTGCTCAATCACTGTTAATGCTCTTTACGAAGAGATTCTACTCATAATTTTTTGAAATTTCATCCTTAAAGAGAAATTTTTTTTTCATAAATCTTTGGGGGATATTAATGTGTAAAATACACATGGCAAAATAACAACGCAAATACACACTACCTGTTTTGACATTTCTCTCAGCACCAAGGCAGCTTTTCTCATCAAATGCTTCGGGATCTCACCTATATATTAATAAACTTTTCCCCACTACCTCTGGGAAGGAATTTAATCCCCTTTTTTATAAATGGGAAGCCCATGAGTGCTGATGTAATAAGAATCATCAGCTGGCTTTTGCAATCATTTGCTGGACTTAGAGATAAATTGCATTTAGTAGTCCAATCACACGCACAAATGAAAGATCTTAGATGCCAACTGATCATTTGAAAAGGCATTTTTTACTGGACAAATATATAAAGCAGGTATCTAAATAAAAATATGAATCTAGGAAAAAGTTAAGACAAGTGTAATTTTAGGCTCAGCAAAATTGTAGGCATAAGGACATCCAGGCACAAAATATCAGTGATGCTCTTTCAGTATGTCCTAGTACACTATAGCAAATTTAAACCTGAACTGGGTGTTGCTTCCCACTTATAAAAATGCCAGTTTTCTTGTGGCCCACATTTTTTCCTTTATTGGGACTTCAATGGAACTGGAAGCAAAGAATATGTTATTTAAATGTGTATGTTTGGTGATTTTTGGTTTAGCTTATAAATTTCAAACATAATGTGATCAGTGAAATTACTTAGATTCTCCCACTTTAACCAAGGGTTAAAGGCTCACAGGTCAACCAGAGATCTCTTCCTGACCAATTTTGTTCTCTATATTTAAGAAAATTCATACTTCGTTGATTTGGTCTGAAGTTTCAGAACCTTAAGTAAAAGGGTATAAACATGGGCAGAAAAGAACAGGCTTTTGTCTCTTTCTGTCAACCGGGACAGACCCTACACAGCTTAAGCAGCAGAAGCAAAAAAATAGGCTTATTGTGGTTTTGTGTATTTCCTAGAGTTTGTGTTCCAGGTAGAAACAGAAACTGAACCATAAGAACACAGTGGGGAAAAGCTGCTTTTATCAGCCAGAAAGAGTGTAATAATACATTTGGTTTTAGTTTTCTGATATTCTTCTTGTTATGAAATTATGTCACATATTGTTGATTTAAGACTGTTAGACATTTCAGATAAAAAAATGGATCAAAACTATATATATTTTCATATGAGTTGGAAGTTGGAACTTGGTCTTCTGATGTTCCTCAGTCCCATTACAACTTCCACACATGATCTGTGATGTGGCACTTTTCTGCCAACCCAGCCTGGGACTCCCATCACGTTAAGTGTTGTAGAAGCACAGGACAAAATGACACCTCTGTATTTCACACCATATACAGTTTACATTTCCAAATTCCTACTATGTAAGGAAATAAATAATAAAATAACACAGGGATAGTTTTCACTGTTTACTTTGTGAGCTGAAATGCCTTTTGGATGTGGAAATAAAGTTAGCAAACTTCAATTCAAGTTGCAAAATAATATTTTGTCTTTATATTATACTTCAGGTGCTTCACAGTCTTGGATCATCTTTTATTATTTCAGTGTAAAGTAGGACAGGAGTTAATCATAACTACATTTGGGACAAAGATTCTTGTGTTCTTCCGTTACCAAAGCAACCCAGCTGGTTAGTGAGAAAATCACAAATACCTTTCACTGTAAGGGACCGTTACCTTTCCTGATAATTGGTAAAACTTGCTGAAGTGGATGAATGATCTAAAACAATTTAAATGAATCATTAATTCATTCATTTCAAGCCTTAATCTTAAATCTTTCAATGCAAAAAATTCCCATTAAGGATAGATTTTGAAGAACTTGTGTATTTTCAAAACTCACTTTGGCCACACTAAGGCTTTAGCCTGAGCAGAACTGCCCTTAGGCATCTGCAAAGCAGGCAGCTGTGGGGCTTCCACTGGGAAAAGGCTGGCTTTACCATGGTGGGATTAGGCACCTGGGAAGTGAGAAATCTGGAGAGAGCAGGTGAAAATCATGCAGAAATTTGGAAAGAAGAGCATGGTTTGGGATCTCTTGGGACCGGGAGAGGACAGACCCACATACTCCATAAACCTGAACATCATCACCTCTGCCCAAGTCCCCTCTTCCCACAGACCATTGTTCCTTTTATGTCCAGAAGCTCCCAGACTCACTATTCCTGAACCCGCCTTGTCCCTCCAACCCCATATCCCACCCCTTTTTGTTGCCCCAAAACCGCTGTGTTCCCCAGCAGCTCTGCTACCCTGCCCTCCCCAGCAATACCCTCTGCTGCTGTCACAGCACTGAACACACAGGTCAGAAACCTTGAGCCAGCTCAACGTTCCTCAGCATGGCTTCCAGGTTGAGACAATAGCAAAAACATAATTTTCTGAGAATGCATGTGGAGCTGGCAAAAAAAGTAACATTTTACCACATTCATATTACATTCCCTGTAATTTTATTTGATCTTACATTTGCTTAAGAATCTCTTTTCCTCTGAAACATCTGTTAAAATGAATTATGTTCTATAGCAGGATATGATTAGAAAGGTTACAATCTCTTCTATGAATAGATTAAAAAATCTTTAATCTGACAGATTTTCATTTTAATCTCAAATGAGGATCATGATATTATGTGAAAATTCTAGCTCTGTTTTTCACATTCAGCCAATTGCTAAATCCATCAGTTTTTAAAAGACTATATTTCCTGTTCACCCAGCATCCCAGCTCACTCTTACCAACTATGAAACATGTATTTGTCACCTCTCTGAATACCTCGCCTCATAATTCCTGCATTTATTTGATCCTACAGTGGTTTTGACCACTTTTCCACAAGCCAGAGTTATACAATATCCTTTCAAAAAACCGATTTATTTACTTTTCTTCTCCAAAGTTCTAAAAATACATGAGAAAATATTTTTATCCAAGAGCATTTTAAATAATATCTACAATGTGGCTTCTTTAGCATCTTTCTGAAATTTTCAGGTTATAGTAAGGGTACCCTTTTACATCAGTTGCTGATATCATTGTCCCTTCCTGATTTCTCATATTTCTCATATGTGCTCATAACGCCTCTTCTGTCTTGATTCATACAAAGAGAAACTCTTCTTCTTATTCCTACACTGACATGTTCTGCAAGAAAGTTAATAGTAAAGGGCATCTGACATAAATCAGTATAAAGAACAGCAAAATACTCTTCATATACATGTCTTTATATACAACAAGGTTGACTTCTCTTTGTCTAAGGTTTGTAAACTGTAAACCCCATTTTTCAGCACCCTTATAAAAAATTTCCATGTGTAAATTAACCTAAGCTATTTACCTTGGCCATTCCCTCACCTTGTCCATAAGGTTTATCATCAGAAGTTAAAAAACTCACTATGTGAAAATGTAGTTCACCTTGTAAAATTCTGTTTAAAGATGTGGTTGTTGAGTACAGTGCTAAATTCTTGTGAAAGGCACAGCATAAAGACAGTAAAATTTTATTAGGGTTTCCAATGAGAGGAACAGGAGGTAAAAAAAAGGAAAAAAGAAACAAATATTTAACAGGGTGGAGACATTATTTTGTCCTCCAAATAAATCATATCTGCTTGTAAAAGATGCAATACATAGTGGGATGTAAATTCCATGACTGAACCACAGGAATAAAGTTCCAATGCTTAAATTCTTCTGTTTCTTTTATACTTTGTCTATAAATAATCAAACAAACAGATACAATGAGTTAGGAAATAAGTGATTAGCGAGTAAATCATAATTAATAATGTCTTTAATGCAGAATGTAAACCCCTTTGGGGGAGTCCTGATCGTATTAATTTTCTTGAGTTTACCAAAACCTCCAAAAAACTTCAAGAATTAATCCCATTGGCAAATGTCAAACATCAGAATTACAATTAAGGTTGTCTAGAACAGGTTGGATTTTCATTCACTAGGCTTTCAGAAAGGTGAAATGACCTATCTGAATATGCTGAACGAGCAAAAAAGGAATCCCACCAGGTAAATTTACATTAGTATGTTTGACTTAAAATGTTCTACAGGCTGGAAAAGACTTGAATGAAGAGACTGGAAGAACTGTTGCTTTTTCTTGTAGAGAACTAATCTGGCTTCATTATTCTTTCAGTTTCACTGGGCTATACTCACTGGCACTGATTCATTGGTGTGGGCTGTGTACCACCATTTACACCCTCCTTGGATTTTGCCAAAAATGTAAACTGCAGACAGCTGCTCAGTAGGCATTAGGATTCTTCCAAACCAAATACTTCAAAGTTGCACATTTGTTCTTAAATGCCCATAAGAATTTTCTTTTTGGAGAGCAGGTAAAAATTCACATATTTGAGCTATCAGCCAACCAACCAGAAAATTTGAAACTCAGAAGAGTTTGTAACTCCAGGCTAACAGAGCCACTGAAACTACAAAGTAGTGTGCTGAATGAGAGTCACATATTACATTTTTATGGTAACTCTACTATTTGGAAGAAACAGGTTGGGCATGGTTGTAGTGGCATGCTATCTCAGAGACAAAAAAAAGCAGAAAAAATGTAAGTATCTTTTTGGAGGGAGAAAGAGAGTAAAGAAAGAGACACATCATCCAAGAAACTATTTTACATTCTTTATTTTATATAGACACAACAAAGCCACCTACAATTTTTGACCTTTTGAACAGGTATGGTTAGGTATATCTGAAAACATTAAATCTTCTGTGTCCCTCCAGAAGGAAGCTATTAATTCTCTTCATTGTCTCCTACAGTAATCTGTTGCCTGTTAAAGAACCTGTTACCAGCTCTTGTATCTCTGCTTACAAAACTGTTTGTAACCTTACCGGAAAGAATCTAAAATGTTGCTGCAAACGCAACTACAAACACAACAGTAAATACCAAAGCTTACAAAAATAGTGGCTTACCTATCCTCCTTCATTTCCATTGTCTCGCTCCTTCCATTGTTCCATTTTCATTGAATTGTAATGAGACTAATTCAGAAAACATTCAGTCTGCCTCAGAGGGACCTGGACATATTTATTCTTAGAGGAACCAATGACCTTCACAATCTTTATTAACTCTTCACATCTTGTCTATCATTTAACCCAGGAAATGAAGTCCAAGCTTATTTTCCTTCTTCCCTCATAGAATACATTACTCTGACTGGAGGCCCAGTAAATATTTTTCAGGACAAGAACTGATCTGCAGTATCTATTGGGTATGTCCTCTTCTTGTGTCTGAGCAGTTTCTTCCAGTAATGCTCATGTTATCAGACAATTGAAAAAAATATTTAGGAAGATCCTCCCTTGAGAAAAGTATTCCTCAGAATAAGCACCTTACATTCATTGCTGTAATTTCCAGCTTTTCCTTTGCTTTTGGCTATCTGTGTTTTATGTAATATAGCGTGAAGAGTGGTAGTCATGTGAATACAAGCCAATAATTCACTCAGGAACCTCTGCTGACATCATAAAATGCACATAGTGCAACTTCAGTGATTTATGAATGGCAGCAGTTCGCTGAGAATGTGCTCAGATGGGTACTTATTTCGGAGTCTCACTGTTATTTATTAGCTTTTAGCCTTCTGAGTTTCATAAACCAACCAATCACTTTTTTTGCCATGTGCATGCCTCTGTTTTCCCCATAACATCCGTGAAAACTTATATAGTGTCGATGACTTCACATTCATGTTACAAAGTGCTATATGGAATGGCCTCAACAAAAAGGCTTTCGTAGAGTAATTAAACAATTCCGATTTATGGATGCTGTGTAACTGTAGGTCATTTGGTTTGTTTAGATTTTGGGGACACACATGTTTTTCTTCAAAGATGAGGCAGTTGAGGTCACTCTAATATCCTATATGTGTCAGGGAGAGCCATTTCTTTACTGGGCTTCTTCAGATACCCACCTGAGGGTTTTATGGATTTTTGTACTGATAAGCAACATGGGGCTACTGTCCTACTTGCAAGGAGTTGGTGGCAGAGAGATTTCTCACTGCCCTGGATGAATCTCATATCATTTTATCCAAAAGTATTTTGATAGCTTTGAAGGTCATCGAGAAGAAAGAGACCAAGTGGAAGAGCAAGTTTTCATCACCTGCTTTCAAGGCTTCCCCAATAATGATTTTGACATGTAGGAAATTATGTGGAGAGGGTTTTTTACACAGGTATCACCTGGATCTGTTGAGGAGTCCAATATCTGAAATAAAATTACTAAATACATAAGCAAAATACCTAAGAAAGCATGCTTCAGAGAGCACCAAGGTGTTGCTGAAAGGAGCTAGCCAGAACTTTAATTAACAATGCCATTTTACATGTTACTACAATTTTTCTACTAATCCCTGTTCATATGGCTGCAGTGCTAACAGACTGCGCACACCACACTCAGGCTTGTAGGCCTATTTGGTTGAGATGGAGGTGTGTTGAAGACATCTGCTATGTACTCCATTATCCATTGTAGACCTGTCTTCAATGAATTAGGATGCAATCTCCCATTAAATTTTCACCTGTACTTGTAAAATAATTAAGTCTTTCTTTTTGATATTTAGCTGTATTTTATGTTAGCTGTCAAACTTTCAGTAGAAAACACTATAATTAGGTCTGCATTTTATGACATGCAATTTCACAGACTGAGTTAGAGTAGCAGAAGTTTTGACATTTGATTTTACCTTTGAAGAAAGCATGATCTGAACAGCTGTTTGTAGTACCTTGTGTACTACAAGCTCCTGCCTGTGGCAATTAGCAGTAAGTTCTCCAGCAGTCTAGAACTGTAATTATTTCCATTTTTCCGATTGAATGTGGGTTGAATATATTTATTTTCATACTTTTATTGTTTTTTATCAATGACGCATTCCTTTCTTTCGCTTACTTCGTAACTTCGTATGTTAGAAACTGAAAGTGAAGACACTTTATTGAGTTTCTGTTTCTATTTGGCATGTCCTTCACCTCTTTTGCCTAGCTGGTAATAAACAGTACAAGCCTTTGTGTACATTTGAATAACTTGATTTTTCCCTTTCTTAAAACACTTTAATTGTCCTAATAGGCAAGTTGTTCCCTGATTTTGATTTATGTCCCCTGTATTTGATTTTTAAATAGTTCTAACGGCTTTTTTTTTTTACAATAACAGTTTTATTCCATCAGTTTCACACTTTTTATTTACATGTGAGCTTAAAGAACGTGCAGTACTTTTTTACTGCATTATAAATTATTACCTACTTGCTCACCAGACAGCAGCAGGAATTACCCAGAGATCTTAAGCAAAGCTCTGTGGTTAGCAGTGTCTCTTCATAGACTTCAGCTCAGCAGTTACTGCACCCCAAAGGCTGCATCATTTTCCCCTCTTCCTCCATTGGTGAGAATTGCTGATACTTTATTTACCTTATGGTTTTGATCCTGGCTATTCTTCTCACTGGCCCTGCCTGTAGAAACAGGGCTGTGTTGTGTGGAGTAAACTACCATGGGGAGAGGGGAAGATTTGTTCATAACGTTCCCGTGTTTTGTCACATCAGGGCTACAAAAGCAAGGGCAAAAGTAAAAGCAAAAGGGGAAGCGCATAGCTGCTATATCCCAGTGGTGTTTCTAACAGTGAGTGTACTTTTTCTTCATTTAATAATTCAAAGGAACAAAACTAAAAATCACAAGACCTAAGTCCAGTGCTGAAGTATCAAGCTGTAAGAGAAGAAAAAATGGAGAACTGTCTTTTCTAATTCTTGCATGAGAACAGGCAAACCTTTGCAAGCTGCTTTCACCAAGACGATATTTGCCCTGCGTGCTTACAGTTCCCAGGTCCCATCTCCTCACTGAATGCTGAGAAATGCTGCTGCAATGCCGGAGCAGGGTCAGCGGTTAGGCAGAAGGGCTGGAAAAGGGGTCTCCAAAAGGTGCCAGGGAGACCAGTGAGGATGCGTTCTGCTCTCAAGCTTCATTCAGAAGATGTCATCCTGCACTGCAGAACAAGAATAGGTTTCAAGTGATATTATTTCTCCCGGCTTTAAAATCTGAGCCATCGTCACTGTTCTTTAGCTTGATTTCCACTGTGCCCTAGCCAGTTCTATCAGACTGATATGGAAACTCACTCACTCTTTTTTTTCCTACCAGATAAGAAATACGCACTGAAGAAGCAGTAAAAAGAATGTACGGGTATATGGAAATGAGTGTACAAAAATAGCAGAGAATGAACGTTACACTGAGAACTTCAGCATTTCTTGAATGCTGAGCTAGTAACTTCAGCTACAGAATAGCAGGTTATTCTGTAAATTTAAATGTATAGACAGCAGGAGATTCCCTGAGGATATCTTTATCTGAGCTACTTGCAGTTTGAAAACTTATTACGCATCACTCATATTTTTACCAAAAGCTATTAGGTGCTGTTTAGAGTGTGTAAGTGCTTCATTTATGCTTGTCTGTAGGTATACTTCGTACTGTAGGTATCTTCATACTGGGTATACACTGGGTTGGTCTTTGAAGATGACTAGGAACTCATAATAGAACAAAGGGAGAGAGTTTAAACAGTGCAGATTTTGCCTATACAAGGCTTTTTGAGGAGCTCTGTGATGAGGACAGTTTTTTCTGAAGCACAGATCGAATCAGACATATATACGTTAAATGTCATTTGACAGTTCTACATTATCAAAAGTCATCCTGCTCTGGCACATGCAAATAAACTGTGGAGGCTTTTTCAACACGTACTACTGGTGCAGACCTTGTTTAATAACTTTTATCCCGGGTTAACTTAATTCTTCTTCCTCCACCATTACTTAAAATAGCTAAGCTACAAACCCCTGAATCATTTTATAACAGAAACATTGACACAGCCTTTCTGTACAAGTATGTATGGCATAGTGGTAACATCAGTGTTGATGACAGATGTCATTAGTTTAATGACCACAGTTATCTATTGTCATTTTTAAGTGAGGTTACTTAATGGAGTTAAATCTACTTTCCTTAATGGCTAGAATTAAGCATCTGTCACATCTACATTAAGCATATTACCTGTAATTTGTACAAAGAAACCTATAACTTGAATAATTACTCCTACTTAATATACCATTAACCAGAAATTGACCAAGACTTAGTAAAGTCTATTTGTGATTTCCAGATTTGTTTAACATCACTGTTTTGCCTCTCACATGAGACTTCATTAATGTTTTATATTTAATTTGGCTGAAACGATCTGCAGTGAGCACTCATGTGATTTGTGTACTGTGATGATAAAGCAAACTTGTAAATGGATAACATATGTAATATGCTTAAATATTTACATATTTTTTATTCTGTAAGTGCTGCTTTATTTTAGGGGTGTGATTCTGAGACCATTGAAATTATCAGTAAGACAGTACTCAGCTTCAATGAGAATTAGATCTCTTCTTAATTCTGCTTGCTGACTGTTTCTCCGACTTCATAGAATAGAATCATATAGTAGAATCATAGAACAGTTTGGGTTGGAAGGGACTTTTAAAGGTCACCTAGTCCGAGCTCCCTGCAATGCACAGGACATCTTCAACTAGATCAGGTTGCTCAGAGCCCCGTCCAACCTGACCTTGAATATTTCCAGGGATGGGGCATCTACCACCTCTCTGGGCAACCTGTTCCAGTGTTTCATCACACTCATTGTAAAAAATTTCTTCCTTATATCTGACCTAAATCTACCTTCTTTTAGTTTAAAACCACTACCCCCCTCTCCTATTGCTACAGGCTCTGCTAAAAAGTCTGTCCCCATCTTTCTTATAAGCCCCCTTTAAGTACTGGAAGGCCATAATAAGGTCTCACCAGAGCCTTCTCTTCTCCAGGCTGAATAACCCCAACTCTCTCAGCCTGTCCTCATAGGAGAGGTGCTCCAGCCCTCTGATCATCTTCATGGCCCTCCTCTGTCCTGTGCTGAGGGCTCCAGAGCTGGATGCAGTACTCCAGGTGGGGTCTTCCCAGAGTAGAGTAGAAGGGCAGAATCACCTCCCTCAACCTGCTGGCCATGTTTGTTTTGATGCAGCCCAGGATATGGTTGGCCTTCTGGGCTGTGAGCACACATTGCTGGCTCACGTCCAGCTTTTCATCCACCAGTATCCCTAAATCCTTCTTGGCAGGGCTACTGTCAATCCCTAAATCCCTGCATTCATCCTTTCAGCCTGTATTGATACCAGGACTTGCCCCGACCCAGGTGCAAGACCTTGCACTTGGCCTTGTTGAACCCCATGAGGTTCACACGGGCCCACTTCTTGAGCTTGTCCAGGTCCCTCTGGATGGCATCCCATCTCTCAGGCATGTCAGCCGCACCACTCAGCTTGGTGTTGTCTTCAAACTTGCTGAGAGTGCACTCGATCCCACTGCCTATGTCATTGATGAAGATATTGAATAGTTCTGGTCCCATTACAGACCCCTGAGGGACACCACTTGTCACTGATCTCCATCTGGACATTGAGCCGTTGACCACTACCTTCTGGATGCGACCATCCACTGAA
>VYZM01024211.1:1037867-1050030 GCA_013398915.1 Dromas ardeola
AGTCACTCCATCATAGAAGGCCACTAGGTTGGTCAGGCAGGACTTGCCCTTGGTGAAGCCATGCTGGCTGTCTTGAATCACCTCCCTGTCCATCATGTGCCTTAGCATAGCTTCAAGGAGGATCTGTTCCATGATCTTCCCAGGCACAGAGGTGAGGCTGACAGGTTGGTAGTTCCCAGGGCCCTCCTTTCTACCCTTTTTAAAAATGGGTGCAATGTTTCTCTTCTTACAGTCACTGGGGACTTCAACTGACTGCCATGACTTTTCAAATATCATGGAGAGGGGCTTGGCAACTACATCAGACAATTCCCTCAGGACTCTGGTATGCATCTCGTCAGGTCCCATAGATTTCTGTATGTTCAGGTTCCTCAGGTGGTCACGACCCTGATCTTCTCTTACAGTGGGAGGGACTTTGCCCCCCTGGTCCCTGCCTTGTGGTCCATCCACTTGAGAGGTGTGGGAAGAGATGTTGCCAGTGAAGACTGAGGCAAAAAATGAGCCTTCTCCTCATCCATTGCTAGCAGTTTTCCAGTCTTGCTAATCAGGGAGGGTAGGCTTTCTTTGACTTTCTGGCTGACATACTGGTAGAAGCCCTTCTTATTATTGTTTGCATCCCTTGCCAAGTTCAGCTCCAGCTGTACCTTGGCCTTTCTTAACCCATCCCTACACAACCAGGCGGAATCCCTATACTCTTCGCAGGATTCCTGTCCCTGCTTCTACTACCTGTATATTTCCTTCTTGCCCTTTGACTCAGCCACGCTGGTCTCTTGCCTTCCTTTCCTGATTTCTTATATCTGGGAATTGAGAGCTCTTGCGCTCTGTGGAAAGCGTCCTTAAAGATCTGCCAGCTCTGTTCTGCTCCCTTTTCCCTGAGGGCAGTTTCCCTGGGGGTCCTATTGACTCACTCCTTGAAGAGATGGAAGTTTGCTTTTCTAAAATTCAGAGTCCTGACTTTACTCTTCACCTGACCCATATCCTTCAGGACTGCAAACTAGACCAGTGTTCCACTACTTTTAGTCTTCTTCCAAATACAGTAGTGGCTTTAAAACATTTTCTTTGAAACAAAGAAAAAAATATCTATCTAATTGTCTTTCTTTCATATGTAATTATTTCTGTATTTTATTTTACATTTTAAGTGGAACAAATAATATTATTTTAAAAATAGAGAAAGGCAACATACAAGGTAGGAATGAATTTGTAACTGACAAGGAAAATCAGGGCAAACATAGCCCATTCCTAGGCAGACAAAGACCCATTCACTCTAGGCTAATGCCAGAGTGCTTCACTTCTCTAAATTTTACCTCAATGGTATGTGAAAAAAATCTTTGCCAATATATAAACCTCAGCCATTCCTCTCTGTCTGAGTTCAGCTATATCCAATGTTAATCTTTTCTGTCTTTACTTTCCCCTTAAATCCAGGACAGAAAATAAAGGAGCTGCATCTGTTCTGCATGAATTCAAAGACTTCGATCAGAGTTATAGTTAATAAGAAGAAAGGTCACCAAGGTGGCTCTGCTTTCACGCTGAGCCTGCAGGCAGGCTTGTGGGGGCTCACTGAGGTGCCATAGGCTGGCTGAACTGGTGCTTGAATATTGCTGTCACCAAATTTTGTCCACAGTTTGGAATTTTTTCTTATCTGAATAAAATTTGCTCTTGAAATACATTCATTTGCTTAAAAGGTTTTTTTTCATAGAATCCTTGTTGTCTTCCTTCCCCTCCCGTAACTCACTGAAGTTAAAGATATCCTTCCCATGTTCTTTCTCTTCCTTTTCTCCTCTAACTAGAAAATCACTTTCTTTTAAGGACTTTGCTCTGCATTGAATTGTATACCAGCAAAAAAAAAGGCTATTTTCTGACCATATCAAATTTATTTTACTATAGATTCTCCTTAAAATCTGTCTCTTTTTAGCTTTTTAACACTTTCTGAAAATTCTGTAGTGCAAGTGTTTTAAGAACATGACATAAAACCAAAAATAGACACAAAGTGCCATAAAAATATCAATTTTTAGAACCAAACTCATAAAACTTTTTACTTTGTGTATTTATATTACTAAACTTATTCTCCTGTATCTTGTCCAACACAATTCACTGTAGGTACTCAAGAGGGAAAAATAGCAAAGGGTGGTGACAGAAAAGAGCAGGAATGTGTAGCTAACTCCTTAAAATCTCTGAACCAGAGGAGAAAAAGAAGTAGAATAACATTTATCATTCCACAAAAACATACAAATGTATGAAGTCACTCTCTGACGGTTTTTATAAATGATGATTTTTAATAGGCTTCATCACATAAGCTGACAAGCTGATGCAGAGACAAGTCAAGTTTCTGTTTCCTGTTGGTTAGGGTGCTTTCTTCACCCATTGTTTCTCTTCATTTCCAAAGGATGCAAAACATATTTGGAAAATCAAATAAACGATGCTTCTCTTAACAAGAAGAAAATATTATCCATACACCAGATTTTCAACACATTCCTTAAATGGAAGTTTAAAATTTAATATGAAGAAATATTCTGAATTAAACTGCTTCCTGTAGCAAATAGTATATGATTGTCCCTGAGTCTAAGACCAAACTAAAGGGTTTATTCACACTGCCATTTCCACATATTTTAATGGGAAGTTTGTCTGAATCAGGATTAGGGCACCAGGTATCTTACTAAATTATCCCTTTATGTAGCACTATTAATGTAGGCTGATCCTTTCATCCGTGAACTGAGAAATTAAAAATATATTAATACCAAAGCCTTCATGATAACTGCATTGATGGACAACACATAGTTTATATTTAATCACCTCTTATTCATAACATGTCATAATCATCCATCATGGCAGCAAGAAAATTGTCCAGCCTAACTCCTACACTGAAGGTAGTAATGAAAATATAATAGGGGAAAAAAGTTCAAGGGGAAAACTCATTGCATAATTGATGTCATGGACTGGTGATCTTATAGGAGATGATGTCTGTATTCTGCATTGCCATATTTTATTCAAGCACAGAGAAATGTGTGAAGATGTATAGAAGTTACATACCTCTGACATTTCATGCTAAGCCTCTCGTATCAAAAATCATGGGTTAACTCTCATAAAGCATGCAATTTCATTGAACAACATAAAACATAATCTATCTGATATTTTTATCTTTCTCCTGACTTCTTCCAGATACCAGTATCTGTTTTAATATTCTCAATAGAAAAGGAGGCTGCTACTTGCTATCTAGGAAAGACTTCTAGTCATCCTCTTTATTTCAAATACACCTCTCTCATTTTCTAGTCCCTCTGGGTGAATATGTGTGGTCATTCATCTAATCTACCTATATCCACCCAAAACTTGAGTCTCTGGTCTAAACTAATTCAGTGGGCTGATACTATCATCAGTAAAGGGAGACAAGCACTTCCTTAGCTCAATTCAGTTTTTCAGAAAGGGGAATGATTTGGTCTCTAGAGACTCCTAATTTTAAAACAACCAAAGTTAAGGATGCCAACCTTGTGTAACACTAAACAACGTGAGCTCAAGGATAGACCAGGGCAAATTTTACCCAGGACAACCATTACTCTGATTTATCAGAACAAATGTTCTTTCATCTGCCTCTCCTGCTCTCCTATCTCATCCCCAAGGAGAGCACCATGCTAGAGCAGGAAATTGCCCTGGCGTTAAGAGGAGGATCCAGTCTACTTCCTTCTCCTCCCTTAGTATTTTATTTAATGTACCGGCCAACGTAGGTCTCGTAAACAGCCATGATTTGCTTTAAAGCTGTCCTGACCAGCTCTCCTGAAGTGTATTCTGTGACTATAATCTATTTTGCATATCTCTGAGGGTTTTGTAGATGTAGACAACATCGACTGTAATTCATTTAGTTAGTGAGTGCATTGCCATGAAATATATTATATGCTTTAAGAAGTTCTTTTGTTCTGTAGACACTTTTTGTTCTCTTCCCCTTAACATTGAATTTTCTGTGCCGTGTTCATTCTCTGACCTCTAGCAGTGTTTTCGCTTTCCTAACTATGACCCTGTTGCCAGCCTTTTCTAGGCAAAGGAGCGTTCATTTCAATGAACTTACTATCCAACTGATGGAGTTAGCCTCGTACTTTTTATTATTTGGCCACAAATACATCCTTTGCTGTGGTTATTTCATTCCCAGCAGTACTCATTTTATGAGCACCAGGCCCAGTTTTATGCTGATAAGAACTTGCTACTTCAACTAAGATCTCAGTGAATAATGGTATGAGTCATGGATGCTACAAGGCATCCTCAGCAAGGACAAGTATAAAAAAGGTAAGAAAGTTCAAACTTCTTGATTTGTTAATATTTCTTTTTACTTATCGTCTGACATATTTTTACCCCAAAAATGAGCTCTTGCTCTAAGTACATTGCAAATTATTTCCTTTATCCCCCCCCCAACAGTTTTGTAAAGCATATGGCTAATCCAGCCTCTGAAATCTTCCATTTATTTTAGAAATCGTGGACCTTTATGACTAATTTCCTGTGCCAAACTATAATTACTTTAATTCTACATTGCTGGAGAGAATTTGAAAACAGGATTTCTTTAGAACAAAATTAACTTATATAATGAGTGAAAAGATAAATCATATTAGCTTAATTAAAGTATATTAACATTTTTGTTGCGTATGAATAAGAAATCAGACACAATGAAAGCAGGTTTCTCATAAAGAGACAATTTATGGAGATTTATGAAGATTTTAGGAACTTGCAAAATTCCATTACTTAACATCTCTATTAAGATCTTTACAAGCATACATAATGAAAGACCTAATAAAAGATTTAATAAATGGACTTCTGTTTAAAGTCACATTGATTCAATATAAGAAAAGGATCTGTAAGTTAATTTATATGAAAGGGATAATCAGTAGTTAAAATAAAATCAGTTAGTCTTTTTTTTTTTCCAGAACTGCTAAACAAACACAGAACAAGAAAACACTGCCTTAAAATGCTTTTTAAAATCAGTCCAGCACTGACTTTTTAAGCATTTATTTTACTTTAAGTGTCAATGTTTTTCTGACCATAGATTGCCTCAAAATCTATTAGGGGTAATCAAATCTTATTCAATAGGAATTCTCATTTAAAACTGAAACCATTGGAGAGGCTACCCATAAATATGCATGATTTACCTGTTAGGAATATTCAGGCTAATACATGTTATCTCAGTGTTTCCTTGTTTTCTTCCAATAATCTGCTTTCTCATGCTTTGACTAAAAGTTAAGAACTTAATGAATTATTTTTTAATTTTGGTTTTATGAAATAAATAACCTGAAAAATGGTGTCATACAAAAGGGTAATATCATTATTGTTGTACTACTACACTTATGCCTGAATTCTTTTCTAATGCTTCAGCTATTTTTTTGCTATTCACTTATCTCAGAATTCTCCTGATGCATGGGGAAAATTAGCTGGTGATAGAGGTGATGAGGTGAATAAAATAAGCATTTAACATTGAACTGGATTGTGTACTTTACACTTCCTTTTTGCTCCAGTGAAGTACCTCCAGTCCGCAGACTTTCTTTCTCATGATGCTGTAGAGCAGCGGAGTTTGCGAAGTTTCTGTCCCTCTTTCTAAGACATGTAAGATGCGGAGTTGAAGCTGGCAGATGAGTTGACAGCACAGTTCTGTCAGAACTTTAGAAAATTTGTTAAGAATCTTATTGTCTGGATGAACTTGCCTTCTAGATTTTTATTGTTCTTTATGACAATACAGTGGTTATTTCTAGTAAAACAGTATATTGCTCACGTGCACACAATGCCTTTCTCCCATCACTTGTGACAATACATATGATCCAATGTAATTAATCTAGCTGCTTAATTTAAGAGAACTGGACTACCCTTCTAGATGCCTCCAGAGAAACTTCACTGTCTCCATTATACATATATAACAATATTAAATAGTTGCTGTCTTTAGGAAGATTGTCTCTGTTTCCTCTCCCTACCCTGCTCTGCCCTCAGCAGGTACCTGGGTCCCGTATCCAATTTTGCAACGGTGTATCCACCTTGGCCACAAAACTGTGAAGTAAGAATGACATTGATTTAAAAAGCTATCTAGTGATGGTAAGGTGCACTCCCTTTCATTCCATACTCAAGGACAATATAGTGTCACTTTTGCTTTCAGGTTTACAATTATAATATGTCAAAATCTATTTGGCAGAAATGATTAATCAGGATAGATCCTGAAACAGACAAACCCTTTTATCCCTGCAGATCCTAAAATCTTTGCAAACTATGAAATTTTGAGCTTGTTGAGGCTGTCTTTTTGGCATAAAGACTTCACGGAGAAAAATTATAATTAAACAGATACACATAACTCAAATAGGCTTTTGAACATTGTGTTGAGATACACTGAATCTTAATTTGCTGTTAAAAGTTCATGAAGATCATCCTTTGGCTGGATTTGTCAGTGCCATACAGCCAATGCACATTCATGGAAAATGGAAATAATCCATTCTGCATAGAATAAATAAAATATAGAATAAAGAATACAAAGACATGTAGCAAAGCACTCTGTCTGGCAAGTCATCTTAGACGAGACAAAATAGTCAGGTCTTGATCCAAAAACTGAAAGCAGATACAGCAGGAATAGCAGGATGTGGCACACAGAGAAGAGAAACCTCCGTTATTGCCATTTTACCATTTAAACGGTTTAAGTTGCTTTCTGCCTTTTGCCTTCATGCAGCTGCTTCAGCTGTCCAAGGGTGTTTGTCTCCGTATTGTCCAGAGAAAACATTCATGGAGAAATCTGAAACATCTGTTGTTTGTCCTTCTACATTCTATTATTTAGAATAACATGTTAAACTAGTGTGTAAATATATTCAAAAATCATAATCTCAAGGACTAAGCCCAGGAAGTAAGCAGCACAAGTGATGGCAATAATAACAGAATGCTCTGAGCTAGCCTACTAACAAAAAAATAAAGGCAATTTCTAGGCATAAAGAACCAGCATCAATTCATAAGCTAATTATATCCCACTACTGGTGTTGCCCTCATCTCATATTATGTGCTCTTTAGACTGAGGTGGGAAAAGCATAAATATTTGACCTCCAAGCATCCTACCAGTGAATGAAATTCCTTCTGTGAAGGGCAGGAGGAGACAATTAATTATCTTTCTGAAGACCTTCATATCCATTCTGGAGTTAGGAGCCCTCTCCCTTGTTATTTGCTGAGGATGAGCACTAAATGGTTGATTTGCTAAGCTGGAGTTGGAAAATTCTTGCAGAGGTTCACAGTCCACTTCATATACCAGATGGCTTCAAGAGAGACAATGTTATTACCACTGCTGCTAGACAAAAAAAATGCAACAAACAGTTTAAGTTAACAAATAGAGTAATTACAGTAGCCTGGCAGCACTGAGTGTCTGTGAGTTCTCATAATGTGCACTCTGTTTTAGAGATTTTTGAATACGATCCCCATGAAAGAAGGAGGGAAACAGGATATGCATAAAGCATGATGTGTAATATATTGCATGATATACTCAGAATTATAAAACTGAAACAAAATGTGTTGTATAAGTTGGAAACAATATATTAGAACAATTTCTTTCACAAAATGCTGAGACTGATCTGTTCAAAACAGAAGTAAATGTCAGCTCCCAGGATTTCTATGGACTACATCTTCATTTTTTGAAGTGCTGCAATGCTCAGAACTACAATTTGAAGCTGTTTTTAAATGAAAGTTCGTAAGAACAGTAATGAATATTTTCAGTGGTAAGAATCTCCATAGGAAATTAAAATTATCTTTGTAGTTTTATTTCCCCCTCATTTATGGCTTGGAAACAGCTATTAGCATGTCTTTTTGCGATCAGAGATTATGTTGACTATGTTTGGTAACACTACAGTAATGAATGATCAATCTCATGCTAAAAGGTGGTATTTATTTTATATTTGCTTTCACAAACAAGGTAATATAAAAATTCCCAAATGTAAGATTTATTGTATGTATTTCCTGAAGAAAGCGTTACCACAGGATTGGTAGCCATGTTTTCTAAAATATTAGCAAATTTTCAAACATTGTGTATTATTCCTCAAACTAAAGCTTTTTTAAGCTTTTTGAAAGGCATTTGAAAATGATAAGGAAAAAAAAAAAGAAAGAGAAGGAAAGGAAAAGAAACGCTTGCCCTGGGTTTTCTAAACCTTACTTAAAAGAGTAAAAGGGGGAGAAGGTCTCTGACAGATTGCAGTGGCTCAGGGGATTGGTAATGGGCTATGGAGTTATATACCTCTAGGTCACCATTTCAAATCTGGAGTGTTACTAATTAAAGACATAGCACACTCTGTTATTTGTATTTTTAAGGTCTATAAACTTCTTTGGGCTTCTTGGTTAATGACTTGAATTAAATTGATTGTGAAAAGGACCGTCTGTCCTTGAATGACTTTACTGAAGACTGAGGTAAGAGGTTATTTTTCAGTATAATACTAACAATTCTGTTGTTAGATTTAAAAAATAAATATTTCAGCTCTTAACACCCGAACCGAACTGATGAGGCCATGATTTGTTCAGAAGTAGGGATAACTAGGAAGACTCTAGAATATTTCTAGGCACCTAATGTTACCTGTCCAGTCACTTTCCCCCCCTGCATAATATTAACATTTAATTTGCATAAAACTCCTACATGTATTCTAGTAACATAATGCTGAGTATGGAAACAGAATCCAAGCAAAAGGCAAGTAGAACAGACTGGAAGAAAATGGTGAAGGGGTGAATACCTTCCTGTAAACTGAGAGAAAAACAGATACCAGGAGAATATGAAAATTCCTGTATTCTCAGTCTTTATTTATTTTAGGCTACTGTTGTATCTCAGGGAGTATTGAGAGTTTGGGAGGAAAAAAGAAAAAGCTTTTTATCACACAGGAAAAGTTGATGGAGGGGAAAACTGTATTATTTTAATTGCCTTAGACCTCAGAGTAATTAGGAACCCAGCCTTGCACACAATTATTTACGAAGTCGTCTCTGGTCACATGGATGACTGAATTCACAACTCATTTCAAAAGGGTTTCGATGTACACAAAAGCTGAATTGAGAAACTTCTTAGATAAATGATTATAACAGCACTCCTTCACCTGTCTTTCATGCCAATAACTACACATTTTATGGCAAAAAAATTTCACGTCTCTGTTGGAACATGGCTGCTTTTGTGAAGAAATTTTGCAATTTGACAGAGGAACATCATGAGTCCTCTTTGATCCCCTCGGAATACCAGGTATCTCACCTTTCAGAAGCTTATTGAAATAACATGTTTAACTGAAAAGGGCCAAAATGAACATGACTTTTCAAGTCATGAATAACATAAGACCTGAATAATATAACAGAACTTTTTGCATTTCCACTTTCTAGAGGATGGAATTGAACCTAAATGACAAAAATGGAAATGTCAAGCACTTCAAGATTTCAAGTTCATCTTCTACAGGTGGGGGGTGGGGGAGGTGGAGGACAAGGCATGGGGAAATGGGACTCTAAGTCTTCCATACTTTCCCCAAACATGTTCTGTTCCTTACTCTGAAAAAGCTAACTAGAAATATACACTTCTTGCATGTTAATCGAATACACTTTCACTGCAATTTAAATACTGCTCTAAATAACAAAAAATACCCTCCAAAATTTCCTGTCTGTTTCCTCAAAAGTCTATATAGTTCTTGTATATGGGTTTATTAAATTGCTCAAAAAACTGCTCCAAATTGTTCTTTCTCTTCTCTCACCTAACTTTAACTCTTTCATCAACTTACTCTGAAGTTTGCAGTCACAACCTGCTATACAGCAGATGCCATTTCTGTACCTGGTACTCTTTGTCACTGATTTTCATTCACTGCTGCTAAGCTAAAAAGGCTATTGCAATTTTTTCTCCACATTTTTAGAAGCATGAACATCTTTGAACAGCTTTGATAGTCCTTGATCCTGACAGATTTTGACTGCTCCGGAAAATGGTGAAATGCACTAGAGTTCTTACTCTGGCTTTGCCTATGTAGAGGAAAAGACAGAAGAATCTACCATATGCCCCATCAACTCAAGTTTGCTTGGCCAAAAGTGGAAAAGTAAACCTAATTACTTTCAAACTTACTTTCTTGTTCCCTTTTGTGGGATCGAGGCAGAATCTGCCACAGTGAGGAATGAATGCAACATGTTCTCCTCTCCCCATGTCCAGCTGGAACCAGCCTCTGGACTCTTCTTTTTGTCAGGTCATATCTTCCCATCATGACTCCAGATGGTACATTTGTTTTCCTCTTACATTTTTTTTCCCAACTCCGTAAAAAGGAGCCCAAAGCAATGTTCTATTATTTTAATGTGAGAGCTCTCTCTAGTGGTAAGGATATTACTTTCCTTTATGTTTGCTTCAATTGTAAAATATCCCAAATGGCTACCCTTTCATACTGAATTGAATCTGACTTTTTTTCCACATTGTAAGCATTGGTATTTCACTAACACGGACAAGTATTTTAACATAATTTCCAAAATTTTCATTCCACATTTTTGCTTTTGTACTAACATGGCTACAAACTGTTTTCAACTTAAATTGACAAGATTTATGTCTGTCGACATCTCAAACATTAGAGCATAACAAAATTGTTTTCAGCTTCTAAACTAAGACATTCAGGTATGGAGAATGTGAGGACATCGAGGATACAGACTGGCACTCTTGCAAGTCTTCATGGGAAAAGTACAGTGTGATAAGGTTTGAAAACAGCCCTCATATTAGGATAAGCAGGAAGGTCTATTAAGATTGCTCAGTAGAGGTGTAATTAAGGTCAGGAGAAGATTTCAGATGAATAAAAGTGAATTTTTCTAACAGTGGCTGTTGATAGGCAGAATAGAATTCCTCTGAAAATAGTAGCAGGATAGTCAAATCCTGTCATGGAAAAATGTTAACTAAACATATAATAAGGGAGGATAACAAAATGGGTGAGTGTTTCAAAGAAACAATGAAAAGGTTAGATACAGCTCTTATAACAAGGCAGAATCTGTGTGTTTTAAAGTACATGTAATTAGACATCTGGTCATTTAATTTGGGGGTAAAACAAATTTAGAAAGTATTTTTCTCAGAACAAGAATGAAAACTCAGAAAAAAATGTCAGTGTTCCATTTTCTTCCCTTAACATTTTAAGTTTCTGGTTTAAAATTGAGAAGAATGAAACTAAAGCCAAAGAAAATGTTTAAAGCCTAAACAAAATATTTCAATTTGATCAAAACAGTTGATCTGAAATAACCTTTTCCACAAAATTTTGGTTGAGGAACCAGATGAAAATGCAATCATGTGAATAGTTCTATGCAAAATGTCATTTGAAGTAACTTTTGAATTAAACCTAGGCACTGCTGTATCTAATTTAAACTTTGGACTTCATTAAAATTAGTGTAGTTTCGTTCAAATAATCCTGTACAGTAGCAGTTGACTGGAAAATTGCCTGAATGCGAAACTGAAATCTAGCTTCTAGACTCCACACACCAAGTAAAATCCTACACAAACCCTCAGCATCAATGTTAAGGTACATATGCAGTGGTAAAGATAAACACATTTGAATTGCATTTCCCCAAACTATTAATTTCTTTCAAGAATTCTCTTTGTCCTGTATTGGCCATAGAATAGTGCCCTTTAAACATGGAGACATATTGTCTACCAGTCTAGCAGTGACTGGTAAAGAGGTCTGAGTTAAGGCTTGCTAGGAGAAGACTGGTTTGCGGGGGGTCAAGGCATAGGCTTTGCTCACCGGGGAGTGCATGCTTTCGACTGCTGTTATTTCATTCTAACAGAGCTGTTTCCCCTGCTGCAATCCCATTTTGCAGCCCTGCCCAGTTGCAGTGGTGGTGGGCATACCTGTAGGTTTCATGCAGAAGCCCCTAACATCTAAATTAGCTTGTTCAAAAAACGCTGAGACTAGGGAGTAAATGTGAACGACATATTCTCCCTGATGACAGTAAATTAACACATTTTTATCTGTAAATCATCTCAGATATTCCAACGATAAGCAAGTACTTGTGGTTTCATTTCTGCTTATCCTTGCAGACTCTTGAATTATTCTGAAGCCACCAGCATTTCTAAAAGCAAGACACATTGATTTCCTCATTATATTAGGAAACGGCAAGTTAAGCAAATTTCAGAAGTCTTTTCAAACTCCAGAGTCTGTTCAGAAGTGATAAGACAAGACATCATATTCGACTCTGTAAGCTTTTGTGTGGAGAT
>VYZM01024211.1:1050684-1065125 GCA_013398915.1 Dromas ardeola
GTACACGGTAACCATAAAATACGGCGATTACCGTGGAAATGGAAATATCTCTTTGTACAACTCCACTGTACCTTAAAAGTCAACTTGAATAATTTTTACAGCGAAATATATGAGAGAAGGATATCTACTCCAAATGACAGTCTCGATTTCTACTTTTATTCCAGTAAATGCTACTTAGTGTGTTCCAGATGAACGTCATAGTCATGGGCATAAGCAGAGAAAACGCCATCCCTTCATCTGGTTTTTGGGGGTTTGGTTTTGGTTTTGGATTTGTGTTTGTATATATGTGACTTGTGTCAGTCCAGAAAACATATTTATCTATCTAAAGTTGCATGTGAAGTCACAAGTGGTCCCAGGTTTGCTGGTGGCCTAGAGAGCTGTTTTTGTTGCTTTGGGTCTTCTGTGACCTCTGTATAGAGAAGGATATGTTACCCACAGCATTTAGTGTCACTTTACAACCTCACGCTTCAAAAGATTTTGAATAATATCATATGGAGGAAAATTCTGTTTAACAGCAGAATGTGTACGAACACAATAAGAGCAGGGTATATGCAAAACAACATGGCTCACAATGAGCAAATTATTCCAGAGGGAATAATTTAGTCGTCTACACATCATTTCTGCATAGCTCGACTTGTAAAACAGATGTTAGAAACTTTCTGGTTAAGGCAAACTGACCTTCTTTTGGAGTAAATACATTTAAAAACCATATATCTTCTCTTGGTCTTTGGATGAGTTCTCACTCCTTGAAATAACAGCACACATTTGTTCGCTCAGGCAGCTGGCTAACTCAATTTCAATTTTAATAGCCAAAGAAATCCACCCTACCAATTTACATTGATTTGCTGGAAAAAAAGGGTGTACTGCTCTGAAGGTCCGAACATCAAGAAATACCAGGTTGTATAGAGGTAAAGCAACCTTACCTCATCTTTGAAAAGACACGGTGTGATTTAGCTAAAACATTTGGTCATACAGACTCCAGGTATACTGACCTCTGCTCCTTGTGGCTTGGCACGTGCTGTGTACAATGGTGAAATGTCTCCCACAGGTTTAGCATTGGAGAAAGAGTGCTGAGTTGACAAGGAGGTCAGTCAAATCCCAAAACCAGAAATCTAACAGACGTGGTAACCGAGAAACAACAGTAGCTGATCTGGAAGGTGTTTCACCTACACACACCTACGCAGCCATTAAATCTTAAGGGTGTAGTTTTAAAGGAAGAAAATGCCAACGGCTGGTAAAACATAACAGTAACTTACAGAACGATAAATTAAAAGGAGCCTGTGAGTGATCGGAAAGGTCAAAGGCATAAAAAATTGAGGTCTTTAGAGAGCCATATGTTTCTGAACTGTAGGGGAAATTCTGCACCTTAAGCAAAAAAGGCCAAACTTGTCATTAATATACTTTTCCTTGACAAATTGGTCTTTCATTTTGGATTAGTGAAGAACATAGTGCATTTGCCTCTTGATTTTTGTGTCTGTGAACGTTGCTTGGAAAACTAAAATTTCATTAACACCAGTTTTCTGTCTTTGTAGAGCAGAATATACACAAAGACTTCGGAGATTTCATGGGATTTAGTTTACTGGTAACTTTGCATAGTTTACAAACTTGATATGCTAACAATGCAAAAGGGACAAAACTGAAATGCACAGTTACAAAATGTTAACAAAACCAGCAGTGACATTGATTTTGCTCTGTGTCATAGCTCAAAACGCCCACTCTCCCGAAGGGTGGCTTTTTCTGAGACACTTGTTTTAGATGCATGCAGACCTCGAAAGTCTTTTTACTTTTAACAAATCGTATGATTCATCCTGAAGTATTTATCTTCTTTTTGTATTGAAATGTTTTGATCCAAGTCTAAAACATTTATTATATGCATATGACTGTCTTTAATCATCTTTATGCATCTTCAGTCAACTGACCCACTAACTAGTACAAATTTAAATGGCTCTCTGGGCAGGTTCTTCAGTCCTAATGAAGCAAAAAGGATTAAGTACCGGTTTTGATACCATTAGCCAGTAGCTTCACAAAGCCTTTTTTGGCCCACCTGATTCTATTATTTTTTTATTGCATTATATTATATTTCTGCATGCAAATTTCCAGAGTTTATGATCATTTGGATCATACGCTCTATTTGATCATTACTATCTATTTTCCTCGTTTAGATGCAACTTCACCTTTTTGAATGACATCTTCCTGATTCTAATACTATGCTTGACTTCGCTGTTTTGTTATGCTGGCTTCCTTCAACTCTTTCTCAAGTCTTTCTCAAGTTGTTTTGTACTGCCACTGTGCTCCCACTATGGCGTCCTTCAGTAACCTTAAAATTAACTATATGAATTTAATAATCCTAACTGCATTTTTGCTTTATTCCTCTTACTGAAGTTTAACTAACCTGGAGTACTTTCTTTTGCTTCTCTAGGGATGTTTAATAAGAGCTAGTTGTGGTCATTGTTGTTGTTCTGGGGTGGTCCTTTGCCCATGAGACTTTGAGCAAAGTCCTGCATATCGCTCTGAATCAAGTCCAGGGTTGCAGTTTTCTTCTGGACCTGTTATCTGGCCACTCTGTGATAACACTTAAAAATTTAATCTCTGATTCACATCCCTAGTGTGACATTTGACCAGTCTACATGTGGGTAATTGCAGTCACCCAATACAGTTGCATTTTTTGCCCTTCGTATCTCTCCGATTTCTCTCAGCATATCACAGTCAATGACCCCATCTTGGCCAGGCAATTGGTAATACAGCCCCGGTACTATACTTGTCCTTTTTGGGCTTCAGATTTCAATTCATACAGATTCTGTGCTACTTACTGAGGCAGTTAAGCTATTTATTTCTTTTTCTTTGACTTTAAGGCCTTTCAAAACATAATAAAATTCTGCTGACAGAAGAATTACCTATCCTTCCTGTATATTTTGTATCATAATATACAGTGTTCTGCTTGTTGTCTTTCATTACACTGTTTTCTGATGGGTCTAGTACATTGACATCTTCATTTAAGGCTAGATATTCAAATTCCTCCATCATCTTCATTTACCTTTCTAGCATTTGGAGAAAAACACCATCACGCTGGGAATGATTACCGATTTTGATTTGAAAAAGCAATATGGATTGCGCTCGTTCCATTATCTTCCTAATTTGATGAGTTTTTCTAGCAGTAGGCAGTGAGCTGCTAAAAATTATACAGATAGCCAAAAATGAATTCCTATTTTGACTCAATAGTAAAAGCTGTAAGAAACATTTTCTAAAAACAACGCTATCACACTTCCTGGTGTCTACCTCTCAAATGGTCTCATGCTATATGCTAAAATCAACAGAACATATTAATCTACTAAGCATCCAAAACTTTAAAAAAGCAAATTCTGGGCATGATAGGTAAAGCCAAGACAGAAATACTTTATCCAATAGGCTATACTACATTATTATTATTATTATCTGATCTAGGCTACTTCTAACAGGTAATTAAAGTCCAAATCATGATATGCCAGTGCCCATAATTATTCTGCATGTCTTTCAGATGTCTGCCTTATCAGCTCACTATTGATCTTTACAGAAACTGAGTTAAGAAGAGAATTATCTTCACTCCTGAAGTAGAACATGGCTGCCAGGAAAATAATAAAAAAAAAAAAAGGAAAAAAAAGAAAAAAAATTGAATAAATTTGGGGAGGAAATTTCTTTCTTTTATTTCATCCTCTAAATACTCAGTTCCTATTTGAAGGCAACCCAGGATTTTTTTCTGTTTGTAGATTTTTTATATTTTATTAGAAAGTAG
This sequence comes from Dromas ardeola, assembly GCA_013398915.1. Classification (NCBI taxonomy): domain Eukaryota; kingdom Metazoa; phylum Chordata; class Aves; order Charadriiformes; family Dromadidae; genus Dromas; species Dromas ardeola. Next base: position 1,054,454 of record VYZM01024211.1, read on the forward strand.
ATAAAATCATTAAAGCCTATATATATACACACGCACACATATATATTCCAGTTATATAAATGTAGGTAACTATTGAAAAAGGGAGGAAAGGGCTTCTGTTGTGCAACATAGAACTCCTCAGAAGGTAACCGGCCTGAAATAGAAACACGCTCGGCCAGGGGGACTCCATCCACATCACAAACACAAGCCCCAGTACTCAGCACAGGCACTGCAATCAGCAATAGCTACCTACATGCTATTACTGCACTTTAAACACCCTGTCTTCGTTCTTGCAATGACATTTTAAGGTTAGCTGACTTATGGGATCTTAAAGTCTACTTCCTATACATCGTTCTTGTGGTTACAAATGTAAGAGACTTGACTCTGGTTAAGTGTTAAGGGTGCAGGGGTTGGTGGGGTGCAGAGTGGTGAGCCCGGAGGCTCTGCTGCCCCTGCCCCGACACCAGCCCTCTGAGCACACTGGGTTGCACCCGGAGCTGCTATGAGCCCATCTGCCCTAACATGCAGAAATGACAAAAGTATACCTATACCTCCTACCCGGGAAATAAATCTTACCTCTTCCTACACTTTTATGCCTCTAGGTTTGCCTGGGTTTTCTTTTTGCCAGGAGCAGTTCCCTGAGTCACGCCCTCACTGACCCAACATACGCAGTGATTTTCTTAGGCCATACTTGCTCTTCACTGATTTCAAACTACACTCCCACAGTTTCAGGAGATGTCTCTGTTTCTAATGAAGATACTCTCAAGCATGAGAAGCAAGCATGGCCCCCAGAAAAGACTGTGTGAATGTTTATTTGACAGTCACATGCTCAAGGGGCATGACAAACACAAACCCAAGAGGGCAGAAATTTTGAATGTGGAACTGTGAACCAAAGTCAGCCTGGTGGCAGATTTTGTTTTTACAGGGTTTAATCTGTTTTAGGGGCACAGTCTTTAATTAAATTACAAATCAAATCAACCTAATTGCTCACTCCAAGTCCACAAGTTTCTTTTTTGAAAGGCTAATATTTTTATTAGAACATGTCTGGAAGGAGCTGAAAGGCTTTTGCATTTGGACAGGGATGTCAGCTGTTTTGTATCCAGACTAAGCAGTTCTCCAGCACAGTCTGAAGGTGGCTGCATCTAAAATTCACCTTTGCTGTGTTTCTAACCAACACAATTACTTTATGGAGTTGCTGAACATTTCAAATATAGATTATCCCAAATTATTTAAGAAGTTCAAGATAATAAATGAAGAGCAACTGGGATTTCTTGCAGAAGCATGAAAGCGCTTTTTGTTAAACAGATTGGAGTTTGCAGACAACTCTTTAGAATCATAGAATCGTAGAGAATGTCAAGTCAGAAGGGACTCGATGATAAGGATCATCGAGTCCAACTCCCTGTTCCTCGCAGAACTACCTAACACTAAACCATATCACTAGGAGCATCATCCGGATGCTCGTTGAACTCTGACAGGTTTGGTGCTGTGACCACTTTCTTGGGATGCCTGTTCCAGTGTCCAACTGCTCTCTCAGTGAAGAGCCTTTTCCTAATGTCCAATCTGCTTGACGCAGCTTCATTCCGTTTCCTCGTGTCCTGTCGCTGGTGACCAGAGAGAGGAGATCAGCACCTCCCCTCCGCTGCCCTCCTTGAGGAAGTTGTAGACTGCCATGAGGGCAACCCCCAGCCTTTAGCTTTACTTTTTCTATCTGTTACTGCACTGTAGTAACACAGCTGTCCCAAAGCAAGAGTTGAGTAGTGTCTTGTATGGCAATTTCAAATTTCACAGCTGCCTGTCATGCTGTTTCTAATTCCACGTATCACATGTTGACTTTTTTTGCGTTTGTTTTTGAGCAGAAGAATAAGAATGCAAGGTACTGCAGGGAGGACTCTGCCCTTTGCAAGACATGCAGTTTAGCCAGAGTGTGCTCTTGACTTGTGTACAGTTGCTGAGTCTTGTCTTTTCCATCTTGCCCTTAAAATGATCTCTAATGAAATGCAGCAGAATCTTATTCCCATAGGAGATTGATTATTGTGCAGTTTCACACTCATTTAGCTCTTTCTTTTCTGTTAGAAAGGTGTGAGCTAATTATTTGCACCACTGTCCACAGTCTTCGGCTTTCTCCTTTAGGGAGCTTCTGCAGTGTCTGCAAATTTCTTCATGAAAACTACTTGTATTTTTTGAGATCCCTTTATTATATAATCATCAAGGAAAGAAGATTGTTTTCATCTTTTTACTAAAGATAAGAAATTAGTAGAAATAAAATATCTAATACATCATGTGTGAAAAAAATGGCATATAATCATAAGGGGATTACAGAATACAGGGACCAGTCCTGTTGTTTGTACTAGCTTCAGTGGCAGTAGAATTGGTTTAAAAACTGCAAAATCAAAAGGCAGGAAAGGCAAATGAATACACTGGTGATGGACAGTGTGGGAAAGGGAATGGAGAAAAGAATAGGAAAAAGGAAGAGAAGAAAGGGAAAGGGAAGGGAATCTTAAAATAATATTATAATAATCTAAAAATCAAGTTGCTGCTAATGCCACTTTTTTGTACTCTGCCTCTTGTCCTGTAGTTTTAATATGACTTTGACTTGATGAGGAAAGCCAGAAAAAGACAACTCACGGCAAGTGAAATAGTGAAGACATGTTTCCCCAACACAGGGAAACATATCAGTTTAAAGGGAAAGGAGACAAGAGACATGGGGGAAAAAAGATAATTTAAAGGACTAGGGCTCTGATCATAAAATCAGTTTTAGTAAAAGCCTAAATGCCTCCAAAAATCTGTCCCTAAATTACCTATACTCTTGACTATGCAGTATATGCATCCTGAAGACACATGCATCCTGAAGCACATCAACTCTGTTTAAATCTCCATGTCGTTATAGTCTGCAATCTAATTCTTTAGACAGTCCCAAACAAATTCACTGTGCATTATAGACAGTAAAACTTACTGTTGCCTTCTCCAAGATGCTTGAACCATACTATCCTCATAATTCAAATAGAGATTGGTTTTGTATAACTGGATTATGCAAAACAGTATTATATATACAATTTACAGCTGTTTTACTCCAGTTTAATGGCTAGCTTGACTGTAGGTAGGTATGGATATTGTTCTATACAGAGGATATTTCACTCCTACTCAAGCCTGAAATCTACCTCACTGTTTCATATAATTCCAGAATTCTTCTTTCAAAGCAATTATTGATGTTTTCCAGCCTCATTAGGTCCCTGTCATCTGCTGCCTTGATGACTTTGCAATGAAGGCTGAATGATTTAGGATACTTCTTGACAGTATCAAAGATTTTCTTTTAACTTCCTTGTTCTGTGCTCTGCTCTATTGATGAATCCCTCTTGCTTTGCCTCATCAATTGTATCTCCCAATCAAAGTCCCTGCACTCCACTCATTCACTTTCACTGTATGATATTTCCTTGATTTCAGCACTTCTCTCTCCTTCACAATGCCTCAACCCTCATACATTATCCATGCTTATTCTATGTACCTTATTTTTGATCCTGACACGACAGCCTATTTTCAGAATCACATTGCTAAATCTTTCCAGCACTAATAAAGCTACTTCTTTCCTTTTTGATATCTTATAAAATTTTAAACACCTGCTCAATAGATGTAACATATACATACATATTCTGCCCAGTTTTTCTTGTAGTTTATACTTTATGCAGATGTAATCTTAAACTTGTTATTTCAGCAAGATACAAAGCAATTGTATGACTATAGTCAAAACAACCAATTTTACCCTAGAGTAAAATGGGATAATTACATGGAATAATAATATCTATAAACAAGTGTTGTTTGGGTATTATCCAGATCCTGGTGGTGGTTGGTGATTTTTTCCCTAAGTTGAAGATGGATAAAGGTTAGGGAGAAATAAAGAATGACAATATAGCCATTTCTTTAAATCACAGGTGAGCTCCCATTGTTTTTAATAAGTTTACATTTCAATCACATATCAATCACATGTTTTAACATACTTCACTATTATTTATACTATTTCTATTATACATTTAAACATTGTAATATAAACGTGCTTTTTTGTAAGGGAGGAAAAAGAGGGAAAAATCTATACGAAATCTTCAACTAAATGACATATGCAGATCTATATTACCTCAAACTTTAAAATATCACATTTAAAAAAAAAAAATCTTTGAAATAGTTTATCATCTTGAAGCTTTTCTTCTCCCTCTTCCTGCTCATGCCACCACAGTATTCTAGGACAATGTTGAGGCAGAAGCCTTAATTAAAGTAGAGTCTCAGTCTAACTGGAAAACAGGAACTTCTTTCGGGTATTCTGTATCAAAACATTTTGGGGACCTCTTTTCAAAAAGGGTGAAAACTAATAGAAGACAGTCCAGAAGAGACCAAAAAACAACGATCAGAGGTCTAGAAAACATTAGCTTTCCTGCAAAATAGCAAGAACTAGGTTTGTTTTATTTGAGAACAGGACACACAGGAGAAATGTGACAAGTCTTCAGAAGTGTGAAAAACTCCACAGAGGGTAAACGGGAATAAAGTTTATCTTTGTATTTTTCAAACATAAGAGTTAAGGATTTTAAAACACAGCAAAGATCTACATTGGAAATTATGACAAAGAACATCTATCCGCCAGAACCATTCAACACCACAGGCAGGATTTTGCGAGGGCCCAGAACATGTATTACAAAAATGTTTTAAGAAGACATTGGTACATGTGATGATCTCCGCTGTGGGGCAAAAAAAAAAAATAGCCAAGGAAACGTTTTCTATGGGTTACCTTTATTTGATTCTGTGAATACAGAATGAGTTATCGACCTCTCGGTCTTCTGCTAAAACAACCAAATGTAATTAATAAAACAACAGATAGATTCAATTACGTCAACCTGGCAACTGAGAATACTGTGGGACTGTTCAAGCACAGAAGGTAACACCCCTGTCTTACCTGCTGTGTTGCTGTATATTTCCTTGAAATTCTGGAAATGAAAGTTGCTTCCACAGACCTAGCAGCAGATAACTGCAAGGATCAAGGGAAGATTTGTGGCAGGATTATCCGTAATACGAAATGTGTAGGTAGCAATATGGTTCTTAGCTCTGGTACCAAAAGTGATCAAAGGAAGGTATCAGAAAAAGTAACTTCAGTGAAATATAAAACAGTCAATACAGAAGTGAAAAATAATGAAGACTTAAAACCACCATAAAAATGGTAAGGAAAGAGTTACTTAAATAAGTCTCAAAGGTATCCGTGGTGTAAATCATCGTGTAAACGGCATCAGCATACTTTGTTCTTAGGTTGTGTCAGAAAGTGTTTGAAATTAATCACATTTTCAAAATAGCTTTGATTTATCAAACTAATGAATGGAAATCTAAAATGTCATTTGTTTTGGAATATAATGGAAAATTGTATTTATTAAAATGTCAGCATGTACAAACAGCTATTAACTTTTCTATTTCTGTATGTGAATTTTTTTTTCTCTACTCAGCTAAAAGGTAAATATTTGCCTTGCATTGTACTATATGGATGCTATTTATATCCTTGTAACTGTGCTGAGGAACAGTTGAACTGTATCAAGCAAGGGTTCATCTAGCTGAGTATCTTGCATTTTGTGATGGCTAGGAGCGGATGCTTGGGATTAGCATATAAAAAACAGTCAAACACAGAACAATGTGTTCCTCCCAGTATGTTCGCAGCAAATTTCTGCCTGAAAGAATTCCTAACATTTCTTTTTACATGACTTTCATGGATTTCTGCTTCAAGAATTTGCATAATTACTTTTTGAAACTATCTAAGCTATGGTATCAAGAATATACTGTGACAAAAAGTTCCACGGTGTAATTGAGTGATGCTAAAAGAAGAACATTTCTTTTAATGGCTACCTGACAATTTTGTACAAATAATCTCAATCCTCTTGATCTCTGTTGGGAAAACAGTGACTAAATAATTTCCTAAATAGACTTTTCATGGCCCTTACTGCTTTCCTCTAGTTATCTCATATTTCTGGTCATCTCTTCCCAAACTGAGACTGAGACTTTCCAGACTCATTTTAATATTCCCTGCTGTAAAAATATGGGGTTGCCTATCTTTGGTCATCCTCTTCACCTTTTACTTTATCTTTTTCAATCTACTATTTCATTTTTTGAGATGGGAGAATCACAGATATTACCGAGATGTGGGATCACCACAGAATTACACATTCTTTTTAAAATAGCAGCAAACTTCTACTAGGAAACTGCTCTCTGCTAGTGTAGAAAGGTTGTGCAGGAACACATTAGTAGCTCTTGCTATGCAGTAACTGTTAAAGTCAAAGAGTAAATCAAAATTTAAAATATTTAGGCCTGCAATATCAGTTGCACATCCACGTGCACAGAAGCTGTCAGAATACAAAAACTGACTGCATTTTTTGAGGTAATAATACTTCCTAATTCAAATCACACTCAAAATATTATAAATAATTGATTTTTCTCTCCTACTGCTCCCCATTATGTTCCCATCCTTCCAGAAATAGTGAGCATCTGCTTCAAGCTATTATCTATATACTACTTTGGATACCAATGGATCCTTTTGACCCTCTTGCTCAGACCTGCCTGCAGCAAACCTACTTTGGGAATCAAGTATTATTAAACACAACCAAAGCTATATATGTCTGGGGAAAAATGAGTAAAGAGAGAAAAAAAACCCAACTTCTCTATTTTTTCAGACTTTGGAAAAAGTTTGTTTCAATTTTAGCTGAAAGCATCTCTTGGCTATCAGTTTGTCCAGGCTCATTTTCCAAACCTAAATTTCAGTTTCTGGTTTTCTTTATATTAAATTGCACCAACTTTCTGCTTCGAAGACTGTCTCTCTTCTCCTGAGTTTGCACGTCTGCTTCTCTTCTGGTAATCAATTCTGTAGGCATAGCACTATTTATCTGAAATAGTTCTGTATATATTCTCTTTCTTTTGCCAATTTTATACGTCCATTTTTCTCTTAATGTTTTGTTCTTTGCTTCTGCTAATCTTCACTCCTCATAATTTTGGAAACTTCAACTATGTCACTGTGAAGTCTCCTCTTCTTAAATGAGAAAAAAAAGCTGAATTTCTTTAATCTTGCTTCATAACTAGTATTAATGTAGCTTCTTTTACTTGCACCCCTCTAAAGCAATTATATTCACTCTTTTTCTTCTTAAGTGCAGATGCAAATTAGGATAAAGGCAGTGGGGATTTTTTTCCCCAGTTTTTATTCCTAGCAATTTGCATTAACTAGATATCCCTACTTTTCTCCTTCCATGACTCAGAATGAAACATATACTGTATCTTAAATTAGAAAAATGTAATCTCTAACAACCTAAGTACAGTATTTAAATGACCTTAATCCCTCCTTTTGCATTTCATATAGCAGTTGTTCCCTGAGCAGAATTTCATCCAACAACTTGGATATCTGGCTGCCAGATACACTTTTCAAAAACACTCATGCTTTTATAGCCAAACTTTATAGCCAAAGTTTCCAGTGATAACCCGCACAGCACTAAGATTTTATTTAGATTGCAGACATCTCTTTCCCACTTTCTTACTTTTTTGCTTTAATTTTTTACTTCTACAAAAACTGACATATCTCCAATAACCTTATTCACCACTAGCACTGTATTGAGAATGCATGCAGAATAAATGTCTATAAAAAATTATTTGAGATCACTTCACGTTTCAACAAGGAGAATCTAATTTATAACTTCAAATTACTTAACTACTATAGTCTACTTCTGTGACACTTGTTTCTAAAACACCTAGCAAAGAGTTACTTACAATCCTTCAAGTGCGTAGAAATGAACTTGTTTAAATTTAAAGCATGACAGAATAACATCCAGCATTTGAAATTTCATCAAAAGGGAATTCAAACATTTTACTTGTCTACTTACGTATCCAACTTTGAAAATTATTTTATCTGTAGAATATAAAATTTGAAAATTAAAAATCCTTGACAAAAAAAGTCAAAATCATCCTGCAATTTTTTTTCGTTGGAAAATAATTATTAAACCAAATGGAAACTGCTCATCTCAGAGAAGCAACTTTGATTTATTTCCTCACTTTTAATATATTTAGGAATACAACTTCGAAGTTCTCAATAACAGCTTTTTCCTGTGAAGATAGCTTGAAAAAGTTTCTTTACAAATTTAAACTAAGAAGCTAAATATCAAAGGGTGAAAGAGAAAAATCATAATTAACAAACACTTTAAACTATATGACCAAAGCAGTTTCATCTGTGTTAAATGTTATTACCTCATGGAAAATTCTGAGTTCAAATGGTTCCCTGGTTTGGAAAGAAGGTCATTTTGATTACCTCTCTCCCCCCAGATTCAGTAGCCTATGGTGTAAAAAACTAGGGTGTTTTAGCTACCTATATTCAGGAAAAGTTTTACCAAGGAAACAATTTTAAAATTAGGCTTCCTAATTGAGGCTAGGTCAGGGAGGAACAGCCCCTTGAGTCTTAGTGTTATTCTTAAACTCTTGAATATCAACAGCATCTCTCTTGCAGACATCACAGCACAGATGGATGTAGCTGTGGTGTGGGTGGAAAATGGACATCACTACAGTGAAGCAGTCAGCCCTGTCATGCTCAGCCTATGGTATTCAAGATATGTGTGTGACAACCCTCTTAGCCTTTTCCCTGCCCTCGTACCGACTGCTCCCCCTTCTCCCTTGTATAAATCTTCATGTTTCTCATGTTCATCCTATTATGGTCTAGGTCTGTTCAGTTGCTACTTGTAGAGCTAAGTATGCAATACGTGCACAGCAACTATTTCATTAACACATACATATTACTCTTACTCTTACTCTCATACTTTGGTTTTGTTGAAAAATATCTATGACAGGAACAGCCCACAGATATTATAAAATAACTTGCATCATCTCTCCTCGGTTTCAACTTTTTTTAAATGTTTAAATCTTCCCATCGTAATTGCTAGAAAAGGTTTATTTTGAACTTGCAATAAATATACAAGCCCCCATGACCATTTCCCATTTCAATTTTTTCTTTTATGAAATTATGACTTTTTGAACAGGAAAAAGTAAAAAAAGCTGAAATTTTACTCTGAAATGTGCTGCCTCTCAGGAGGTCTCTCTCCAGAAACATCCTTTATAGCTTGGCACCAACAGATTGCACAGATAATGCATGACAATCCTATCCAGTATTTTTTTTTTTTTAATTAAAGCAGCCCCACATTTGCACCAATTATGAATCAGTATCTTGTGCACAAAAATCTAGACAAACTGTATAAAGATACAACTCTGTCTACAACATCTTACAACAGCAGAAAGCGGTAGGGAATGCTTTTGTTCGTAGACATGAACTTGAATTCACATTTGCCTCATACCGCTGCTTTACCAACACTAAACATCACATGGGCATAGTCATTATATCTATTCTTAAGTCTGTGCATACCTGCCACACTCATGGAAATTCTCATTCCAACTAGGTCACCTACACTGAACTAATAAAAACAGAAATCCATTTCAACTTTGCTGGGGTTTATCACTGCAGTCTTGGTGATATGTCAGCAAGACTTTTCTAGCAGAAAATATTAATTTACATTAGGAAAACTGCCAAACAGTAATAGTAATCATAATAGCAATAGCAATTATAATTATGTGTTACAGAAGGCCGACCTCATAACAATGTAAAAAAAAAATCTTAGCATTTCTTAAAAAAAACATCCCAATTAAGGCAGTCTTCAGGTGATACCAAGCTCCGGCTTGTGCGTGTTCCCTCCATCCCTTACTCAAGCCCAAGTTCACTGACATCAGTACCAGGACAGTGTTGTTTAAAGCTGATGTACTGGAAGAGAAAAACAAGCCGCTGCTGCAGTCCTCGCTGAGTTGCAGTTAGTAACATCACGCCCAGAATACCTGATATCCTCTTCGTGGCTGAGTAATTTTTCCTATTTGCTCTTATCAAGATACTATTAGATGTTGTGAACTTGATCCTGAGCCTTTTAACGTCAACAGCCAAAGTCTGTTGGCTCTGACTGCACCGAGACAAAGCCAGTGCTAATGCATTTGGGTATGGGTTGCTTGCTTTGCAATGAGTTTCTGAAAATTTATAAACCTAGTAAGTGCAGTAAATTTACCTCAACAAATATACCCGTAGAAACATAGAATCGTTTTGGTTGGAAGGGACCTTTAAAATCATCAAGTCTAACCGTTAACCTAGCACTGCCAAGTCCACCACTAAACAATGTCTCTAAGCACTACGTCTACACGTCTTTTCCTCCAGGGAAATACCTCCAGGGATGGCGACACAACCATTTCCCTGGACAGCCTGTTCCGTTGCTTGATACCCCTTTCTGTGAAGAAATATTTCCTAATATCCAATCTAAACCTCCCCTGGTGCAACTTGGGGCCATTTACTCTTGTCCTACCACTTGTTCCTTGGGAGAAGAGACTGACCCCCACCTTGCTACAACCTCCTTTCAGGTAGCTGTAGAGAGCGATAAGGTCTCTTCTCAGCCTCCTTTTCTCCAGGCTAAAAAACCTCGGTTCCCTCAGCCGCTCCTCATAAGACTTATTCTCCAGACCCCTCACCAGCTTTGTTGCCCTTCTATGAACATGCTCCAGCACCTCAATGTCTTTCTTGTAGTAGGGCCCCAAACTGAACACAGTATTTGAGGTGCGGTCTCACCAGTGCTGAGTACAGGGGGACAATCACTTCCCTAGTCCTGTTGGCCACACT
>VYZM01024212.1:0-16549 GCA_013398915.1 Dromas ardeola
TTTCCTCCACATGCCTTGAGACAGACCAAGACAAACCAAGAAGAAGCCTGTCTTTGATTAGTGAATCATTTGGATACCTATCTTTGTCTACATGCTCAATTTTCAGATAAGATAAAACATAATTCTTAAATAGTATAGATAATCCTCTGAAATAAACCGCACAAAGTCCACTAGGCTGTCCAGAACATCTAGTCTCATAATCTTTCCCACTGTTAAAATATAAGACACAATGAGCAGAAAGCTATGCCTTTAAAACTTTAGACTGAGACAAAAAGAAGATGGCTTGTCTGCCAACTTTATCACTAACTGAGAAATCCTATGTACTACTGTCCTTGACATGTTCTATCTGATAAACAACTTGCTAGCTAAGGAATATAAGTAAGTAGTGAACTACAAAGAGCTTGTACTGTTCTTTTCTTTGTCTGTTTTGTGGGGGAGAAGTAGAGAACTTGTAAGTACTTCAATGTGTGCATACAGCTGTGGAGAAATGGAGCCATGCAGGATGTCTCCAGCAGCCAACAATGTCTTTAAAGAACTACTTTTAATAATTTCCTTTTAAATTAAAAAGGGTATTATTAAATGTTTATCATTATGAATGACAAAATAATAATTCATATTAAAATTTTCAAAATATTATCTGCTACTCTGAAAACTGAAGAATAAAATCAAGACCCAGTAGCTATAAAGACAGAGTGAAAGTGGAAGAAGATGCAGATGAACACACTGCATGGAAATCAGATAATGTTGATCCTTCAGAAAGACCAAAATTGCAGCCTCCGAAGGTGGAAATACTGCTCCCTGTCAGCATGCTCTCCTTGGCAAGAATGCAGGCTGAGGTAGGTTGGCTCATCATGCTGACTGCACAAAGTCTGAAGCCTTTGGCCAGCATGAATACATCCTCAAATCTTTTAATTAAAAAATAACAGTAATGAACGCCATTCCTAAGCCAGAAAACTGTCTTCTTTCAATATCCACTGCATCAAACTTATTCACTTGAATCCTTTAATTTGTTAATAACATCTTCAGATGAACTTCTTATTTTATTTGCATGTTCTATTTTAACTAATTTCCTGAAAACAGTAGATTTGCTCTTAATTTTCTGATTGCTTGCTTATTCCGTTTACTCAGATTAGTACAATGTATTCAGAACTGATTTATTTCATTTTCATCAGACGAGAACAGACGAAATAATGGCAAAGATAATTTGAAAGCTTTGGCTGTGCTTGCAGGTTAAGTCTTGTATCATTAAAAGGGCTACTTTGTATGACATTAAATGTAAGAGCGATAATTGTGCCAAATAATTTAAAGTTAGCTATTTCACTCTTCTAACAGGAGAGTCTCCTTAAAACATTTGTAATAATAATGACAATTTTTAAAATTAAAACTTATTTGTGAAAATAAACTAGGTAATTCACATATACATGACGTAATTTGTTTCCATTATATATAGTACATTGTGTACTCTTTGTTCCTAGTGAGCAGCCTCTTCTGAAAATCAAGCCACTGGGCAGCTCTCCCAGCATTCCTTGAGAAATTTTAGGGACATCTAATGCAATTAAACATGTGGCAGGTTTTGAGCCTGGGAGAGAATTAATTCTCTTCTTTTCTTACTCCACTGACATCCACAAAATTGTCTTGGGAGGTGATAATATTAAAACACAAATTTCAATATGTTGATGACTTATAGGTTTTGGATCAAAAGACAACACAGTCACCATTGATTAAAAAAATTAGAGTATTCAATCTATACATAGATTTTACTCTTCTAGTTCTACTAAATTAATCCTTACATTTCCTCAATTGATTCTGTATTGCCAATTATTATTTTTTAATAAAGGCTGAAAAAACACCTCAAGCTTAAAACCAAGAACAATTTGTGGGTTGGGACCAGGTCTTGTTATATATTTACACCTTTCTTGGTGGAAAGAATTTTTATATGAAATTAGCAGTGTGTGCCATCCTCGTCACACTTAGTTTAGATAAGTGTTGGGAGAAATCCAGAAGCAGTAGACTTTTCTGAAAATTTTCTGGCAGAAATACTTTTTTTAGATGAGGTCCATAAATATCTGCCCTCTCCAGGAAGAATTACTGTAAAAATTGTTTTCAAAGGCTAAATTTGTATCTACACTAGCAAATAAAGTGGTGTAGTAGTAGGAGCACATACATAAGACAGTTTCTGTTGAGGATGGAATGATTTTTATATAACTCTCAGGGAGGAAGGGATAATTTCAAGAAAGCTCTAGTCTTGTCCGACAGACCATTCTGGATTTGAATTCATTTTGTACATTCCTGGCTAGCATTTTTTGGTTTTATTTCATTGAAAAGAAATCCAGGTCCTGCTCCACAAGTCTGTTCCATGATATCAACCAAAGCAAAGTAGTAAGAGGCAACAGGGAGATTATCTTAAAAAAATGACAATCCAAACTACTAATGTAAACATACCAAAAAGAGCTCATCTATGGCTCTGTAACATATAACTCCTGTAAGTTTAAGGTCACCTACGCTTTTCAGGCAGGGGCCAGACTAGATAATTTTGTGTTGCAGTGAAAAGCAAAGAGGAGAAAGTAATCAGGTCATGATTCGCTGTTCTTCAGGTGAAATCTGTATCAAAGAAATATATCAGAAGAAAATTGCTAAGTAGTGTGGGCAATAATATTACGCCCAAGCACAGCTTTTTAAAATACATCAGTAGAGCTCCAGTAAGTGTGCAAACCTCATTAATGATGTATGCGTGTGGGAGTGTGGGTTTACCTACGGATGTATCTGATGTAAATGCAAACCTGAATACACACAAAATATCTACAGACTATACATTCAGTCACTTGTCATATAAATTATAACAAAATCCACAATAAGGCCCACTCTTCTTTACTAGGGTTTTTGTAGATGTTCACATCCTGTTCTGAAGCATTGTCTTACAGAATTTTTAGGAAGACAGTCCAATCAGACATTTGCATGAATTCAAATTTTGATAGACTTTCGCTTCAGAAGTTAAGTTTGTTCCATTGTATTCATGAAGTAGCACAGAACTCTAAAGCATGATTCCGTTAGGTAAACTTCTTATTTCCATTACGCCACTAAAGCTTTTTCTAGATAGCATTTTTACATGGTGGAGAGAAGAGGTAAATTCATAATCTAGGTAGACTTGATAGCAAGAATCTTTACCAAAGAATTTTACTCAATTATAATCATCTGCTCTTCTTCACCATGCTTCTGCATTAAGCAATTTAAATCAACAGTTATCCTGCATCTGGTTAGAGAAATTATTACCTCCATTGCATTCTACAAATTAAAGGGGACTTGGTACAAAGAGAGCTACAGGCTACAGGCTGCCAGGAATGACACACTAAATGATGTGCCAAGCTGATTAAATAAATCCTTCTTCAAATAGAACCAGTTATACAAAGAAGTGACAGATGTATATTTTCTGCTGGGATTTATACAACCATCTGGCCTTGTAATTTACAGATGGAAGGTTCACATTAAGTTCTCACACTGAGATTCTAAGGTATTTGAAAGATCTCTGTTCTCCTTTTTTCCAAGTATCTGTGGGATGGACGAAGTGCTCTCAGCACTTACAGTCATTGCTGACTAAGGAAAATCGAATTTTTACATAGTATGAGATCTATTACGTTGCCAAATATTCCCTTAATAAATTCATTCTATTAAAAGCTGCTGCATGATTAATGAAAATTGTATCTTCAAAGACATTTTCAGAAAGTCAGAATTCCATAGCTCATAGCAAACTTTAATGAGACAATTAAGCCATAAAATTGTTTTCAGTCTTGCATTTGAGTTTAGTTGCTATATTTAACTTTATAGCATAAGGCAGTCTCTCAGACTTGTCTTTTTACTGTTTCAGAACAACTTGTTAGCAACCAGGATTGCAAACAGGGCAAGGACAAATATACCAGGACTAAGGACACTGAAAATTCAAGTTAGGGATGACAGAAGCACAAATAGAGATAGATAACACCAAGCTAAACAGGTAAAATAATATGTGTATATATATTGATAAAAGAAAGGCTAAAAACTCTGGGAATCATATGCAGTCTAAACTCAAATGCTTCACAAAAGTGATTATAGCTGAATAATCCTATGCACGTGTGCAAATAATAGGTGAAATCATGGAAATCTCTGAGAAATTCAGAGACAAATGTTATTACCTGCATAAAACCCTTACAGCATGACATCAGGGACGGACAGAGTGTTTCTGAAATGTTTTCTATGATTTTCACCCAAGGAAGTTTGCACACACACATTAATTTCAGATGGGGTCAGATCCAGAAGTTTCACAGTTATTAAATCTCAGATTTAGGGATCTGTTTGTTGTGGTGTGGGGAAAAAGAGCTCTCACGTAGAGACAAGAGACATACATGAGAGACATACATCACTTTTCTTCTTTCCTCCTACTTTTGTATAATCCCAGATGGTTCTTTTGAATCTATTTTAATATAAACATAAACCTCTCCTTCCACCACCTCACTATCACAAAAGCTGTCTCTAACTCAAAAACAATCCACTTTTCTATTTTACGCTTTTACCACTATCCCAGTTCTCTCTGGGAGGCTTTGCTCATGTGCCTTACTTCAAATAGTTCCAGCTTCTCTCACTGGTTGATATGAATTTCCTGCTGGGAGACCCTGAAGACATCTTTCAGATTTATACTCATATCAAGGTGACATTTTTTCCACATTCTAAACCACCTACAGAAAACTCTAGTAGATCTTTGTAACCTTCTTTCTCTAGTCAGAAAATAAACCCTACCCCTTATGTAACACTGGACGGTTGCAGATTTGATGGGCTACATGGCGGCGTGCAATAAATCCAGTGAAATAAGATGCACAGCAGCTTGGATGCAGCTAGGACCAAGGGGGATCATTTAAAAATGGGGCTGAACTAACTCAGGCTCCTAAACCATATAAAAGTGAGGTGGGTATTTTTTTTCAATATAATCTGGGCCAGCCCACAGCCACATCTACCTCAGAGAAGCTCTCCTGATTCAGGATTTATGCATCTTTTTCCAAAAAGCTGCCAACTCCTAGAGACAGCTCTGCCACCATGGGATCACCGAAATCAGGAACAGAATTATCTGTTTGAGCCTTCTGCTCCCTCAGCCTGACCCTAGTTTTTGGTTGTCTGGCTGTTCAAACCAGTGACTCCCTTGCAAAAGAAAGGGGAATGTACAGATGTATGGAAGTCTTTGACAATATCATAACTCTTCTGCCTGCAGCAGAGGATCTTGGTACTTAACACAGTGTTCACTTGCTGAATTCCATCCTATCTTAATGAGCATGTAAGACTCACAGCTTTCTTCAGTTACTATGGTTTGGAGAAGAACATGTGCTTCACAACAAAATCATCTCCTCTTTCCTCTTTGAGCTGCAAAAGTTAAAGTATGACATACTTGATAGTTCCCTTTGCCTTTCAACTTATGCTTGAGCTTCAGAACTGTTTCACCTTTTATTGTCCCTTCTGTAGAGCATTGTTTGGGCCACAGTTCCCTGTAAATCCTTGCAATCTGTATAAAGTATTCACTATGCCAATAATTATGTTTACAGGGTAGCTTCATATTCAGTGTAATGACCGATAACTCAAAAACAGCTTGACTAATTTTCTTCTTACTTGCAGAAAAACACTACTGGGAGTTACGCCACAAAAAAAAAAAAATAATTACTAGATAACTACACAGTACTAAAATGTTGAGAATCCACCCTAGGTCACATAGGTTCAAAATCTGTGGCCCTGAGGTAGCGTAAAACTCATTTGTAGTCCTAAAGCATCTGCAGATATTATATTCTTTCTAAACTGCCAGCAGAGGACAAATTACTCATTCGATATTATACACACTACAATCATCAGTTGCAAACAACAGTAATTATTAACTCTGGTAAATGATAAGCAGTCCTCTTCAGCTGTAATTAATACTTAAAGAAATTCAACTAGGTGGATAGTTTGAAGCCGCTAACAGGAAATAAACACTGAAAGTAAGTTCAAAGCAGGATATTTACTTTAATGGAGAAACTTTAGCCACTCTCTCTGTTGGCAAAAATATGGATATATTTTTTCAGAGGCTTTTTGGTTTTTACGATATTGCTGAAAGTAACAAAAATGTCCAACACAAGCTTTTTAACAGGGCACTTGACCAAGAAACTGCAACATTTTGAAAATAAAATTGCCTTTTCAAAACTTAGTTCACCCTCTTTTTACTATATATCCTGTCACAATATTTAATATTAACATGGGAAGACATGTTAAATAACAATTGTAACATTTTAAAAAATACTTAGTTTGGAATTGGACATTACAACTGCTACTGCTGTTCAGAGTATTGCAGATCTTTGCAGCAGTCTTGCCAAATTTTTAAATCCATCTTGGAAGGCTGCTGTAGCCGGCATATTCCTGAGGACAGTTTGCTTTTAAGAGGACAGTGGGCTGGACTTGCTTGACGTTGTCACCATTACCACAGGGCACATGAGCCAAAGACAGTAAATTGTGGGGTAGTGAATACTCCAGGATTTTCATACCAAAATCTAGTTAGCAGGCAATATATAAATAAATAAATATAACAAATGAATTATAGATGTTGCCTGAATATTAAACATTATTTTGAACACTGATAATGAGGCAAAAGATGAAAACAGACAGAGAATGCAAATATGGGAAGGGTATTATTTGTTTTCATGTTCAATATTTTTAATTTATTTCACTTATTTGTTAAATATAATTCTCAGATTTTATGACTTTCCACAGTTGTTTTGGATATGATTTGGCCTTACCTTCTGTTGAAACACGTTTTCAAACTCCAGTTATCACATCATATTTATCATTAAATTAGTTTCAAATAGTTCATTACTTTAATAGTTTTGATTTTTGGTAATTAAAACTTTCATCAGGCAAAAAATATAGAATCAAAACAAGCTGCTGGAAGTTTGCTGAAAGCACACCTACCTTCATCATCTACAATACAATATACTATACCTTCTCTCCATCAGCATTTTGTTTTATATTTTCAGAACTAAGACTTGAAGAAGAGACAAAATGTTTTCAATTATTATTTGTTGCTTATAAAAGGCTTTTAAAATTAATTTCTTCATAAATTCTTGGTCATAGCAATGTGATAGCAGCACATAGCATCTTTCAAGACTTTCTACAGTAAAAATTTGTCACAATAGTGACAGATTCTCATTAGAAATCACTATTTTCAGATTTAATAGCTAGCTCAAAATAAATAAATAATAGCAAAGCAGGAGAAGTTACGTGCCTTCCCTGTACTGTCTCAGGGTCACAGTCACAGAATGGTAGGGTTGGAAGGAACCTCGGGAGATCATCTAGTCCAACCCCCCTGCCAGAGCAGGGTCACCTAGAGCAGATGTCCACTAAATCATCCTTAATTTTAGGTAAAATTATCCTTTTTTTTTTCTCCTTTATGTCACATTTTATGGCATAATAAGAAGGCATGGGAAGATGAGATGATACATTCATGATATAAACTGAAGGTTACTACTGAATCTTAGAATCTTTTACATAAGGTAAAAGTTATTATTATACCCTGTTTGCCCCTGTTTCAGACATTGTTAAGATTGAGTCTGATTAGCTAGGCAGGAAAATGGCCAGTCCTTGGACCCTGAAGTGAGACAGTAAAATAATCACTTATATTCAGTTATATCACTGCTTCCCTGCAGCCAGAACACTTGTCCTCACCTCTAGGATTGTTTGCAGTCCAGCTTAATCAGCGGTTCAAAAAGGAATGGTTCCTTCATATAGTCATAGTGAATCAACCAGGATACTTGGAAAGAAGGAATCTATTTTCTTACCAACATTTTGGGTGTGCAGCTTTTACCTTGAAGGATTTCTGGGTTTGAAGAAGCATAACCAGAAATTTAACATTAGGAAGCAGTATGTAAACATGCATAGAATCATAATTGCTTCTGATGGACACTGTGAATGTGAGATGATAGATGCAGAAGTCTGGGTTTTATGTTATAAAGAAAGAAAATCAGAAAACCCAAAACACAATTGATGACCACAGCATGCACTGACTAAGGAAGCCTGAAAAATTCTCCCATGTAGAAAAGAAGACAGAGTATTACAAATATGATTCAAGACCTGGAGATTAAATTAAAGACAATTTAGGTGGTTTATTTACTGATTTGTGGTATGAGGCCATTTAATCATTGTTGTGGTTTAACCCCAGCTGGCAACTAAGCACCACACAGCCGCTTGCTCAATTCCCCCCTGGTGGGACGGGGAAGAGGTTCAGAAGAGTAAAAGTGATACAACTTGTGAGTTAAGATAAAGAGAGTTTAATAAAATAAAGCAAGCAAAGCAAACCAAGGAATTTATTCAGTACTTCCTATTGGCAGGCAGGTGTTCAGCCATCCCCAGGAAAGCAGGGCTCCATCACGCATAACAGTTACTTGGGAAGACAAACATCATCACTCCTAATGTACCTCCCTTCCTCCTTCTTCACCCAGCTTTACATGCTGAGCATGACATCACATGGTATGGAATATCCCCTTGGTCAGTTGGGGTCAGCTGTCCCAGTTGTGTCCCCTCCCAGCTGCTTGTGCACTCCCAGCCTACTCGCTGGTGGGGCGGTGTGAGGAGCAGAAAAAGGCCTTGATGCTGTGTAAGCACTGTTCAGCAGTAACAAAAACATGTCTGCGTTATTGACACTGTCTTCAGCACATACCCAATACATAGCCCTGTAGCAGCTACTCTGAAGAAAATTAACTCCACCCCAGACAAAACCAGGACAATCATCCAGTGCAGAGCTGCTAAATGCTTTCCCTTTGAAGTCATGAGATGAAAAAGATTGATAAATGCCATCAGTTAAAGTCAAATTTCAGTCTTGTGTTAAGACTGCCTCTTAGTGCTGCACTGTCCTGTCCTACTCTCTCTCTATGGTTTGGCTGGTACACCAGTAAAACATAAACCCCAACAATATTTTTAATCCACATTTAGCTAACTGACAATTCAGAAAGTGACAATTGAGTATAAGGAGTACTGTGGGAATTTAAATGGTTTAGAATTGTAATTTTTCCCCAATTCATCTCTCAATCTAGTGGTAAAATTCCTTAACCACAGTCATAATTGAATCATGAAAGTTATTAGACACTATGCTAAATCTGAATTATAAACTATTAAGGACTGTAAAATTACCATTCCTTAGACAAAATTACAGTATCATAACCTTAATTACTTGATATGCTAAAACTTAATTACAGAAAGACACATTAGAACTGGTCCCACTCTTATAACAGCAGTTATGTCTTCGACCATAAGTACAAGCCACAAGTTGATGCTCAGAGATGTGTCACATAGTCTACAAAAATACATGTAAAGTATGGTAGAAACTCATAACTTGACAGATATTTTGAAAGTTATTTTCTAATTTTCTTGAATTGAAAACACTTTAATGGGTACAATTTCATCATAGAATCTTCATGGTTGGAAAGGACCTTTGAGATCATCGAGTCCAGCCATACACACACAAAAAAAACCCACCCTACAATCTCTGCCACTAGAGCATGCACTGAAGTGCCAAATCTACACGTTTCTTAAATACCTCTAGGGATGGTGACTCAACCACCTCCCTGGGCAGGCTGTTCCAGTGCCTGACCACTCTTTCAGTACAGTAATTCTTCCTATTATCTAATCTAAACCTCCCCTGCCGCAACTTCAGACCATTTCCTCTGGTCCTGTCATTATTCACTTGTGAGAAGAGGCCAACACCCTCATGTTGGCCATATTCATGGATAATATCGCTCTGTAAGTATAAACAGCAGCACTGGTTCATGAACAAATACATTTTTCATGTTTTATGACCTTTGAAAATCTTCCTGATATTCTCGTAGTAGTATTACAAATGAATGCTAATATCCTCGGAAAGCAGCCACAGAAATATAGGACGTCTACATAGGAAAAATATTAGGGATTGAACACATGTATTTCATGCCCAGCACTAGGTTCCTCTTTAAACAGCTAATATAATAATTAGGTTAATATATGCTTTAAAAACACATAGTCTTAGTGAAGAAAATTTTTGTTTCATAACATTAAATATATTGCTTGAACAAGAGTAACCAGTTGTCTCCAAACACAAGCAGCATTTCCCTTCTTTAAAAAACAAACAAAAGAAAAACAGTGTGGGGGGAGAGAAAAGAGATAAACAAATAAAATAAAATTCCCAAACTCAAATTTTCATGTACTCTTTAAAAGCATACTAAATCGATATTTGCAACTTACCTGTTATTAGCACTTGTGCCCTTCAAACTCTTCAGCTGAACTGGAAAAAAATATTATGAAGAAACATTTTTTAACAAATGAAAGCATTAAGGTACATTAGATTAGCTTACAATTCAGCAACTATGATTCACTTCATAGAGCCCTGAAAACATTTCAGCTTGGCCCTGTCCTCCCAAAGCTGCTGTTTTGTATGCTCCCTTAAGTCCTTCAGCTCAATGAAGAGCTCTCAAATCTTCAGTTTTATTATCATTATGAAACCAGTCTTTCATAGGCATTGTAACCTTCTAAGCATGAAATAGTCCATGCTAAAGCCCCACAGTCTTGTTGAGAGCATAATACTTTTATGAGCAATGTTATTTGCTGTTTCAAGGTCTTCCACAGCTACAAACAGAAACCAAAATCAACATTAAGCTGGCTCTTGAACGAAGGAACCTGTATTGTTTATAAGACTGGAAAAAATTAGGATGTCACACTTTGAAGTTAAATCTTTTAGATTATAAATGGTTATACAAATCAAATAAACTAGTCATGCATTTTTTTATGGTATAACTTTTTGCCAGATTAAGATCCACTCAATTAGAAGTTATATGAACTAAAGAAAGTAAGAGGCAATAGAAAAATGAAGGTCAGGCTTCAAAAGTCTCCAATGCACAGGTAAATTCCATTTTGTCCACTCATTTTAGTGCTTCTCTGTTTCTGCTTGAAAACCTGAGAAATTTACAAACTGTTGTTTGTGTTTTTTTCTGTCAACACATTTTATTTGTAAACACAGATGGAAAGTTGTTTTTGAAATTTATACTGAACCAAAGTATCCCAAATAAGAAATGCTAAACGTTGTTGCAATTTTGCACGGGGGAGAGTTGTATGTTAAGGTCTCTCAGGCTGATCTGCTGTTTCTATGATGACAAGGTACTATTTAAGGTTTCAGCTTTGATGGAAGCCTTTTCCTCCCTTTTAGTGGAGTGATTTAACTTCTAAAACCAATTGCAGTTTCAGATCTTCCAAGGTGTCTAGAGGATGGATGATAGGTTTGCCTGTTTATTTTGACAGGAACAGTAAGTTCATCTTGGCTTCTGCACTTCTAAAAGTCTAACTTTTCCACAAATTCTATTAGCAGTCCCTACAATACATACTAAGGTGAATGAGCAGTTTAAAAGACTGTTCTATCCCACATGAAAGTTCATGGAAAGGCTGCCGGCAACTTTACTTTTCCGGATGTGAATCAAGCATTAGTAAACTTGCAAATCCACAGAAATATCTGTTCCCACAAATGTACCCCAGGAACAACTTACATGACAGCCTTCCTAATCAACCATTTCACAATTACGTGGAACTTCATAAAACTATATTTTGCTTTCCTTCTCTTCGAGAAGTTTTCTGAACTAAAGAAATAGTCTTCATTTTTGTCACAAGCTGAGTTTTAAACCTGATTTTATCTCTTTTGCCTGCTACAGCAAGCTATTTTCAGCTGCTTTTATTCTGAGAGAGGTCTTCAATTTTTAGTACAGTAAATCTCAACTATGTATTTGGATTGCATTTCAATAATTATTTTTATTATACAGTCAAAACATTGCTTTCATCACTAAAGAGAGACACTTCAAAGCTAATACTAAAACTGACATTAAGGAGGAATGGAGAAAAATTGGATAGAGATTGAAGAATCAAATACAGGACCAATACATAAAATAATGCATATTAATTTGTATCTGTTTGAAAAGTATGTTATTGTCTTTTAATGAAATAAACTAGTAAGGTTGCTACTTTATTCAATTTATTTATTTATAAAAAATGTTGTAAGACTGAAGATGGTTATGTGTGTATTTTGCAGGAGATAAACCAAAAGAGAACAACAAATTAAACAGAAATCCTAGAGTCTCACAGAAAGGAATAAGAGGGATTATTCAGAGCAAGAAAAAATACGTAAGCAGAACAGTTAAAGAATTAAAGCAAATAAAACATGTAAATGTCAGAGAGAAGAATAGAAACAGTTTAGGAAGCTGAGGAAAGGGGGAAGAAGGGATTCACCTGGAATTAAAAAAAATCCTTTTTCATAGCTCTCGCTTAACCAAAAACATTCCTAAGTAAATTCATGGAAACAAAAAAGGATTTTGTATGACTCATATTTTAGAGGAAGTTTTCATCAGTACAACTGTAAACCCAAACTCTCATTCAACCAGTGGAGAACAAGATTGATCAGCATTTGACCAAACTTAAAAGCAACTGTTGCAAATACATTACTAATTGCCATCATTTAGACTGGGGTTATAACCTTTGCAATTGCCCATCAGTTTCATGCCACACTCATCAAATGTCTTGGGTAGCCAGTGACCGAATGTGACAAGTTGCATCCCAGCATGAACAATCTCTCCGACTTCCCTATTGACATCGTCTCCCTCCCAGCAGGAGGTTGTTTTCAGCAGTTCCCTTGCCATGAGGTTATGTTTGCAAAACCACAGCATATGCAAAATTATTAGTCCCAACTGCTCATTTGCTCTGTAGCCTGCTGTAAGAAAGCAAGGCAATGTAACAGTGCTTTCATTTTCCTCTTTATTTAGTTGGTGGACCTGTGGCAACCAGCAGTAAGCGCTTTTGGGATGAAAGATGAAAACTTCCCTTGAGACCATATTGACTAGTTTTGTCTCTTAGGTCTTCCAGTTCTCTCTCAGAACTTCCACACATATTAGAAGCATCAATATGCAATATCAGATGCTTAAGTTGCTCCCTTGCATGAACTGAGGCCATTATGAGAGTACTGCCACAAACTGGCTCAAGAAAGCAAAAAGCATGAATTTTGAATTTGTTGCTAGAGGATCATCATGAAGAGTAACAATGTGAAAACAAGCTGGAAAACCTCCTTTGTTGAATGCTGTTTTAGGAAGTTTATCTATAAACCCATCTCTAATTTCAGTCAATCCTATATATTGCTCACAGAGTGGCAGCCCACAATTATCCAGAAGCAACGTTGAGAAAGCAGTCAAATATTCCACAATGCAGCATCAGTGGCATGGTTTGAATTCCACAGTGCAAATACACTGATCAGGAATCTGTAGTAACTGCCTACAATGCACTGGCAAAAAAGATAAAACTCAGTAATTAATGACTAGACAAAGACTGTTGATCCAGAAATGGCCAATGCCTACAAAATCCTCTGAAGATATTTCAGAAAAAGAAAAACATGAAAAAAATATATTAATGTTATCCTAGTATCTACCCTGCTTGGAAATATCCAGAATCCTTGAACTAATAGTTCATATTATGTCAACTCACAAACAAGTTATTCTAGACCCTTGCATTCTTTTAAAATAAATTGAAAAATAATATTGCAACAAATTCAAAGAAAAGATTGATTTTTTCATGGAATGCATTTTATTGATTAATTTTGACAAAACTTAACCTGGACCTTTTAGACATGGGAAAAAAAAATGTTCTTTTAATTGTAAGTGCAGAACCATAAAGTAAAAAAAAAAAAAACAAAACAAACAGGGTAAGATCTTCCAGTAATAGCAAATCTTTAGCATTTCCTATTGTCAATTTTCTTAAAATACTATATAATATGTTCTCTGCATTATGTCTGATGCCATATATTTTGAATAGGACATTATTATTATAGACAGTCTTGCGAACATCCACATAACATATAATATTCATAATATATGTAATATTATGCATCTACAGACAGTATGGAAGTTGCCTGCACCAATTGCAAAAATGTGTAAAAAGTCATAACACATTATCCATGAATGTTGGAAAAGAAAATAAATACTGGAAATAACTGTTTTCACACTCATTCTTCAAACATAATTTGAGACATAGGAGTGCTTACCATCCATAGAAAATAAAGTAGGGAGAGCTCAAAGTAGATTTTAAGCAAAGGTCAACACAGAATATGGAAATACTAAATACAGAAATACATAAGCATCAGTATTTACAGAGAGATAGATTTAAATCTTTATTTAAAGAATGTCATTAACAATATACTATGTTCCTATGACCAGACCATGGTGGCGTCATAAAAAAGAATTGCCTTTTTAAGTCAGTGCCAGGTCCCCCCTTTTATGTTGTCACCAGAGGGATTTTTTTTCCACGTTTTACTATTCACAGAAAGGATTTGATATTTTGCACTAAATTAATAATAGTTTCCAGCAAGCCTGGGAGATCAACAATACACACTTCAGGGGAAGGTTTAATGTATTCTAAAGGCTTGAGATGTTATCTTAAAACCTCGTAGTGCTGTAGTTAGTTTTGTTCCTTTACATCAACTAACTTTTCACAGCTTGCCTGTGTGATGGGAGAACGGCAGCGTGCGGGGGGACACAGACCTGTCTGTACAGAGCAGAGCTGGGTTTGAGGTGATCACCTCTGGGTCTGGAATTACAGCAACCCCTGTAGACACAGATCTCTGAACACTAGTTTGTACAGCAGGTTCAACTTAAGTTTTGCAGCAAAGAAAGCTGAGAAGCAGCCAAGGAGATACTAAAGCCACCATAGATCCTGCTTACAGGTTTAGCCTCTCAAAAAGCTCAAATAAACCCTCAACTGTCAAGCACAGCACTGCTAAAGCTATAGGGCTGGGTACCTCAGCCAAAGGTAGTTTAAGCTGAAGTAGTATTTTTGAGTAAAATGTAAACATGTTTTTAGATCTTAAAATTAGAAATCTTTCTGCACTATACACAAAACAAATATTTTTGATTTTTTAATTCCTTACAGAAGATTTAATTCAGTGGAGTAGAATTAATGCAGCAAAAAAAGCAATGTTTATGAACCCCCTTCACTGATTAGCACGATTGCTATTTTCATCCTCATTATCACCAGAAGTCAGTTTACAAAATGGCATTTATAATTTTTTTCAGAAAACATTGCTGTACTTCCTTACAGCTTGTTTTTTGGACCGACCTGATTTCTTTTGCTGAACACTTGGAGATAATATTGTATGGATTTGATTGCTTGAGTTTATAAATGGCTGAAGACTGCCATTTGATTAAAGAACAAACTGAATTTTCAGTGCCTCTAAGCTAACATGCAGCAACAGTATGGGACCACTTTAGCTTTTCATGCTAAAATTAAAAGAGTGTAATACTCATCATTTTCCAGTTTTTGGCAGGGAAACCAAAACCACGATTTCACACACACAAAAAACCCACAAAAACAAACCAAAGCAAAAAATCCCTATAGGAGCACTCTTGAGACTGTCAAGTGTTATTAAAATTGTACTGTGTTAAGAAAATGTCTAGCAAACCAAAGTATTGTCTCTGCTCTGCAAGAAGGAGGTCCTGTTGAAAAATAAACAAATTTGCTTTTTGTCTTTATGGTTTATTGCTTATGTTGTAAAACCATGAGATATGGATTTTCTGTAGATTGGCTCATCATGAGACCACACAAAGAAGCAATAGGGGAAATGACTGGGAAATTCATAAGTAGCAAAAATATGTTTCCTGGCTTTGCTCAGCATCAGATATTGCAATTAAAAAAAAACAACGAAACAAACAAAAAAACTAAACACAAACCAACCAACCAAAAAAAACAAACAAAAACCATCCCAAAAATATACACACACCCCAAAAAACCTCCAAATCTGAATGGCTGCAGCTCACTTCTGATTTCTAAAAGGGAAAAAGAGATTTTTGACTATCATATTAAAGTATCACTTTTGCAGTTCAAGAAAGAGACAAGAAGTAAACAGAATAAAACTGAATAATTTCTGTGAGCAAAGATAAAACAAATCCTTACTGTGGAAATAAGTTTCTTCTTATGGAGTTAATTGCACTATCAAACCTGCTGGATGACAAAGAATGAATGATTCAACATAGTTATCACTTCCTTGTACATCTTGTGATACTGCAAAAACAATTTCACAGATTGAACAATTTCTCACTTAAAAAATTTTATATTTTGTGTGACATAAACAGCACTTTTACACTCTCAAAGAGAAGCAAGTCTGAGAAGAACAAGGAAACTTCAGAATCTCTTATTGATAAATAGAGAATGAACCTTTGGTATAAAAACCCAGAAGAATTCTCATGGAGATGGTAGAATAAGACTCTTTTTAACCTTACGTAACTAATTCAGGTTTGTTTATCAATGATAGACAAATCCTTTTTTTTTTTTCCTTTTTTTTTTTTTTGAGGAGTCGTCGTACAGAATGAAACAAGTTCTTCTGAGAGCATTATGAAAAATGCAGGTATAGAGATAACAAAAGCATCTAAAAACCTGAGTGGCCCTGTGATATCCCCATCTCTCTGACATATAAAAACCCCAAGAATCTCTGTATGAGTCAAACCGAAGACTCATTGCACCCAGT
>VYZM01024213.1:5614-17624 GCA_013398915.1 Dromas ardeola
TCCAAAGAGGCCAGCTGCACTTTTCAAGGATGTTTCTGGTTCCAAAGCTTAGTTCCCAGGCCCTCAGCTCCCAGGCTGAGAGGCAATTTCTCTGTCAGTATTTTTCAGTAGGGATTTTCTTCTGTTCACTATTTTTCCCCTTCTAACCAGGCCACCTTTATGGTTGCTCACATCAGATGGCAATAGGGTTGGGACCTATTTTTGGCCCTTGGGGAAAGAGAAATTTTCTCTTCACACCACTAGCTCCTTGTCCTTGCTAATGCCCTGCCACTCCTCCTTATTCCTGGTTCTCCACACTTAGCATGGAAACAGAAAATGGGTGCCAATTCCAGCTGCAAGCATCTAGAGCAATTTGTAACTAATGGGAGCAGCCTGGGGAGGAGGCATTAGAGAGAAGAAGGATCTTTTAGCCTGCTGGCACTTTACTATTCAGCAGCTCTTCTGCACTCCCTGTGTTGCGATATCAAGCATGAAAGATGAAGAGGGACCCTAGAAAAAGGAGGAAAATAAGTCAACAGGGAGTGAAACTACAAGGCACTGTCTCTCCCACCTTTGGGGAGAAAACAAAATAGGAAAGGAGAGAAAATACTCCACAGGATCCAACTTTTGTCAGCCTTGCCGCAGGCCAATGAAATTCAATGTGATTTAGTTAGGAGCTTATTAACGTGTGAAAGTAATTTGGTTAGAATGAAAATCTGAAAAGAGGAAAGTATATGAAGAAAAAACAGTACAGACAGGCATAATAAGTATTAAGTTATAAATACAGTTTAGCTCCAAAAACCTTTATAAGATGAGCCAGAAAAAAACTAGGTTTTCCAAAATTATACACTGCCAGTGAAAAACCAAAACCGCCTTTGATTCAGGCATGACTGTGCTTTTCAGTATTCTTTCATTGTGACCAGAGTTAACCAGAAGATTTTAAGTGGAGATGTTTGTCTTGTTGACACAATATCACTCTCAATGACACATTTGAATGAGGTAATAAAATTCCACACTCAATTTTTCACAGACACCACCTTGTTGTGGACTTGCAAAATAGCCTCTGAAACTTAAAGGGGTGGAATTCTGGACCCAGTGAAGTCATTGGCCAGGACCCAACATCAAGCCCAATTTACAAAGTCTTTCTCTCTTGGTATTTGTACTACATTGTTTACGATTACTGTGCAGAAGAAAAAAACAGTTAAATGAAGAAATACATGAATAGTCTTGAATATCAAATATACTTGAGAAACTTGATCTTAGTTCACAAATAGAAGAAGTGAAATTTGATTAATAAATTATTTGTTATGAATTATTCACTGAGTTCTAATTCAGAGTCAGCTGGATTTTTCTATACAAATGAAGAGAGAACAGTAGACAGTGATTTGTAATTTAAAGGTTTTTAGAAGTTCGATATTATTTCTCACTGTCTTTTTATTTTGTCCTCTGTCTCCTCACAATTATTTTCATTAGCAGACACCATGCAATCTTGCCTCTGGCCATGAGCACAGAAATTAGTGCCAATGTATTATTTACAGAGGTTGATCAAGTCTTCCTAGTGTGGCTAGAGAAAAGGTACAAGGCACTATCTTTTGCCTTCAGAAAGGAAGCGTGAATGCTGAGCATGAATCAGATGAACTTTTAAAAGAGATGAAACTTTACCCATTCTGATTCCCTAGTCACAATTAAAAACCCCCCAAAACTCCTCTCATAGCAAGATGAAAAGGGCTTTATTACAAAAGCAGACTGTACACTAAAGTAGGGCTGAGATTGTCTTACCTTTTAAGCATATTAACAAGATTTCAAATGTTCACATTTCCTCTGACCTCTGGATAAACAGAATAAACAATCTGGCCAGCTGCTCTGCACTACATTTCAGAGTGTTAAAACAAAGGAGCTAAGGTGCACTTGATGTGTGAAAATGATAAATAACTATAGAATGCATCTGGCAAATGTGATACGAAGGTTAAAGTCAAGTTCACAACAGGAGTAGTTGCATTTTGATGGAGTCAAATAATTACATCTTTCTCTGTTTCTCTGTTTTGTATACATAACATACAAAATGGATTACATACACAAATATTAAGATTTCAAGGTCAACCACTCACGAGCTGGGTAATTCCTGAGAAAGATTCCACATAACCTTGAAGAAGACCCCTTGTGTGAATGCTTTATGGAAGAGTTTGTAACTAAAAATTACTTTTTTAACAGGAAGTTTCTGGCACCGGGGGGGTGAATCTGACAATATCAGGATAAAGATGTCTTTTGTACTACAAGAGTGTGCAGACATGCATAGGTCATTGGCTCTGTTCCAGCCT
The DNA here is from genome assembly GCA_013398915.1 of Dromas ardeola. Classification (NCBI taxonomy): domain Eukaryota; kingdom Metazoa; phylum Chordata; class Aves; order Charadriiformes; family Dromadidae; genus Dromas; species Dromas ardeola. The sequence goes on from VYZM01024213.1 coordinate 7,912, forward strand.
CCAGAGAGCAAGGTCTCCTTCCACAGGGTCTGGGCCCTTCTGCTCCTTCTGCCTTTTTTCCTTTCCTTTTCCCACTGCTTCTCTTTCCTCTCCCATCTGACTGCTTCTGCCTCTGTTACCTTTGATCCTGACTGTGTTGTTAATCACTTTTTCTCCTGCTTTTTTTTCCCCAGGGCTTCCTGTCTGGTTTTCCCCCCTTCTTTTCTATTTGTGTTTACCTTCCCATTGCTTTTGACCTGAATTCCCTTTTTGCTGCTGTCTTAACCTCTGTCTCACCCACATCACCCTTTGTCTCTCTGTCTTTACCTTTACTGCTATATGATACTTTGCCTCGTTATTGTGGTTGTCCTGGAGGTCAAGTTATCACTGTATAGTACAGTTTCTGCCCTGCTGAAAACCAAAAAATGCGTTATGTGTCTCTCTACAGTTTATGTCCATGAAGGTGATAAGAGTGTGAGGAAATGTACCTGTACAGCAGAGTTGCTGATGTCAATGCAGAACAGAGCCCTCTACACGTTGCATCAACCTATAAGTGTTTTCTGGTACAAAGGGAGTCCCTCCATACATGATGGTCTGGAAAACACAACTCTCATGCAAAACAATGCCAAAATGTGGGAAAGGAAGTCAGGCAGGGAGTGTGATCTCTTTTCTTTAGCCACAGTGACTCCAATATTGGTAAAGCAATCACTTGTAACAGCACAGTAGAACTTTCCTGTCAGGTAGACAGATCATTTTTAAGAAACACTAGTGCACCTAATTATGTATCTTCATTTATCTTGCATATCTGGTCTGGTATTAGATTTTTGCTTACAAATCTCTGAAAAAGTTGTTGCCAATGACTAGCCTGTAATTTGCTGATGCAAAATCTTGACCAGAGTCCATGTCTCACACCCTTTCTCTCAAAAGGCAACTCATAGGCATCACAGTAGTGGGAATTCACCATGAGATTTTTCAATTTCTACAGCAGTGAAAACTGCTGAGAGTGCTGGCTCATGTTCCATTATGAGGTTGCCATGTAAAATTTGCCCTTACTGGTAACGGTAAAAAGAGGTAGTTCTGGTTTAATTTTTGTCTCCCACAAATAAAACTTCAAAATTATGTGCAAAACTTCAGGGAAGGCCAGAGCTTTGTTTTCTGTTTGCACATAATGAATCCACATTGTTGGTTTGATTCAAAAGCTCTATAACCTGTATGTGTCTGGTCACTAGTTTTTTATATCTGTATAGTCTTCACTGTCAGTGTAAAAATCTTATTTTCTCCTTAATGCCTCTTACTGTCTTATTGCGGTCTTCTTTAAAAAGGCAAATCTCTTTAAGTTACTTGTTAATTTTGTGACTGAATGTTGCACAGCCCATTCCTTGGGCATCTCTGTGTTGTATCATTCTCAGATGACTAGTCTGGACAAGAATTTTATCCTCCCAAGGTGCTCTTTTAGCTCTTTGTTGCCTGTGCTAGTAAGGTCTGAATTGTGCTGGATCCCTCTGTACACCTTTGTTGTACTAACTCATTGTGTTAACACCTTGCTATATTAAATAATACCTGTAGCAGGTCTGTATTAACAAATTCAATTTTTTTTTTATACTTCAGTCCAAGAGCTGTAGCTTTTTTCCTAGAAGTGTTTATTGTGTCTGTTTATAGACATCACTGTGTTTCCTTCCCAATTAAAATGGAAGTTCAGTGAACTTTACTGCCTTCTATATGATTTAAAAATGGCTATATTTTCCTGTGAATTGCCTTGGGTATTATCTGAATAAACTGTTCCCCCAAACACATGTTGAAAGTTTGAAAATGCAGACTTTGTTTTTCTGTTTCATTGGCCAGAATCCTGCTGATTCATGAAACCTAGAAAGTTACTTAGCATGGAACATCTTTACCAGAATTTTCTACTCACAGGTAGTGGAAACACTTTTTTCTTTTCACACCTTTATTTAGGTGTGAATTTTAGCATATTTAGAAGCCAAAGCTTCACTCTTTTTCCTCATTGCTTGCTTTCTTTGCTTTCACTACAGTGACCAAGTAGTATAAAAGACTTTTCTTCATTTTCTACTTGCTCTATAATTCCCAGAGAAGTGAGCCTATCCAAGTTCTCTTTTATGCCCTTCCTTAAGGTCAGAAGAATTTTCATAGGGGCAGAAAACTGGTCCCTTTTATCTTTATTCTATACTTTATTGACAGCTTCCCTTTTTCTGAGAACAATTACTCTTCAGACTTGTCCACAGTTGAAGAATCCGTTCTACCAGTGAGAACAACCTCTTGCAAAAACTGTGGACATGACATATTTTGAATCCAGTAATTGGTACTTTTTCCTCAGAGCTGTTTTAAATTGAATACATGCTCTCCCTCAAGCATTTGACACAAAACTCCCTTCAGAAAGATAAGCTTTTGAGCCTTGAGTTTCACCTATTTCCTTCATACTGCCCAGTTTTGTGTTTTGGTTTTTTTTCAGCACTAATTCACTGTCACAAACATAACTGTAGTCACCTGTGCCAAACTTACTAGATTCCTCATTCTGCTTCAACATTGCCTGCAGCTTTTTTGAAGAGTTCCTCTGAACTAATAGCCCTCTTGTTATCTGATTTGTCCATGCTATGTATGCTCTGCTGGGGTTTCCAAAATGATACATTTCACTGTAGATCTTTCATCTTTCTCCAAATACTGTGGATTGTCTTGGCTGGCGATTCATGTAGATGTCATTTTGTGTCATTCATGTACTGTCATTTTGTGAACTATGATTCTGAGCACTGCATGATTTTTGCCTTATATCTTTTTTTGTAGTATTTGGATTCTCTAGGGTTGTTGTTCTTCCTAAGTGTTAGCCTGGAAGAGGTGACATCTTTGAATGGCTTATTCTGGATGGTTTGCAAAAATTTAATTCTGTATTTTCTAGCAGCCACACTTGGGCTATTTTGTCTTAGATCCAAAGTGAGTTTGTGTATCTTATCTGGGACTTAGCTCTAAAATTGCAGCACTGACTCTTTGGCCTCAGATCACTCACAGTCTCTGTGTTGTGTTGAGTGTTTCCTTCTTCATCAGACTGCAGTGTTCCCTAAGTGTTGTTCAAACTTTGTCCACTTGTCCCTGCGTTGCTGGGTGCTAACTCAAAGGGACTCTTAATTCCACCATGATTCCACTCATGGTCTGTTTTCTTTCCCCAGTTTATTTCTTTTTTGGTCCATGCAATGTTCAATGATCGTTAAGACTGAAAAGCGAGAGAGAGAATTTCTCCCTTTGGAAGTCTGTTCTAACTTTGTGTAGCATGAAAGACCACATTAGATCTGTTTGTCTCCTGGCTTTATTAAAGGTAAGTGTTCTTCATTGTAGTCTTTCTGCTTTTAGGCCTAATCTCTAGGGACATGTTGGCTGTGGTAGATGAGTCCATGTCAATTTCCTGGAAAGCTGATTAAGTACCATCCCAGTAGGAAATTGCCACGGTAATTTTTGGGGGTCCTTGTAGCATCATGGAAAGATGGAGTAGATGGAGTAGATGGATAAGATGGAGTAGACTCAACAACAGGTTGTCTCTTTAAAGCATTTATCTGCCTGCCTGCAGTTTTTAAAAAAATCATTTAGAAATGGTGTTTGTAAATGTATTTTTCAGACATTGTTTCAGATGTTGACATTTTCACCAAATGTGGCTTTCAAATGTTGATGACTTGGTCAAATATGGTTGTTATTCCTGTAAACAACAAAATGCACTTTCCTGGATTTGTTGTGTATACTACTACCAATTTCACCATATTTCAAGCCATTATATAAAATTAGATGATGGAAAATAATTCCTCAAGCTTTTTAGAACATTTTGCACTTTATCAGTAAGGCTATTTAAAGATCCAAGTATAATTGCTACTGTTTATGTTTGCACAAATTAAATTTCCCCACATAGTCAAAAACAACAGGATAGATTTCATGTAAATCCTATTAAAAACTACATTCAAGAGAACAGAATGTAGGGAAAATTTATTCAAAAAGTGTAATTTTCAGAATGACATTCCTGAAAAAAATGCAGGTTAAGAACTATCATAGAAATATGAAGCATAACAGATTCCTAAGAGTCTGATGAAATAACTAGCAAGAATTTACTCCCTTTCTGGCTGACCTAATAGTGGGCTATTATTATAAAATAGTTTTGTAATAAAAGATGGAAGAGGAGAAGAAAAAATGAAATTACAAATATGGAGCTAAAAGGTTCGAATAGGAAAATAGAGTACATTATGAAATTATAGATTAACCCTCGTAGAAAATGTGTTCTCTCCTTTTGCCATTCAATCCTTTGATTAATAGTACAAATGCAAAATCATCTTTTGATGGACTAGAACTTCTGTTGGAAGCTGTTTCATATCTGCAACTCCAAACCATTCTCGTTACTTACGTTATAATAATTATAAAAATTGTTTTGGTATTTATTTTTTTTCTCACCAAACTTTTTTATCTGTGCTGATGGATCTGAACACCATGATGCACATAATTCTCCTTATTATGCATGATGCGCTATTATTAATAAGAAACACCAAAAAAGCACAAATGTGGGTGCTTCCATTTCTGATCCTTGAAGCAGGCAATCCATTGTATATGGACAAGTAACATTCCTTTACTTGTCTCTAATAATACATTTTTAATTCATGTGCATATTCCTGTGATCAATATTCAGGGATTTTTAAGTTAGAACAAGATCTGTTTGGGATAGAATGAAAAGTAATACTGAAAACATTAAATAATGTCATTATGTAAGTAAATTGCTCAGCATTAGCTGGAATCTGGTCTACAGCACTTCATCTGAAAATAGATATTCTATATGCGGTGAAACTAAGGCTAGAGAAAATCAAGGGGGTAATGGAGAAACATTAATTANAAAAGCGGATTATTTTCCTCTTGAGAATAAAATCCCAAACCTTAAAGGACAGGAAAAAAGCCAGAAAATAATGGGTGCTAAAGAGTAGGGAGATCAGATCTCTCCTTCTGTATGTTTTATTATATAAGAGTATGACAATCATTAATGTAACTGAAGGGAAGAAATTTCAAAAAGAATGAATACACTTTTTTAGCAATGTCCTTATTTAATTAATACTATTTAATTCTGCAAGTAATGATGCTTTAAGTGGATTTAAAGTGGAATTGGACTCTAGGTGGAATAAAATCCCACACTCAAGAAAACAAGTCAGCCTTTGCTTTTTAGTCTTTGGGGTAGAACTTTCTTTAGAAGGAGATTCTAGCAAATTAGCCTTGTACAGGGTTTTCGTACCCTCATCAAAGGCACGTAGTGGCAGCCATTGTCTGGCATAGGATATAGCACTAGGTGAGCTATATGTATATTCCAGAACGGAAATGTTTGTACTCTAACATCACCATCACAGGAAATGGAAAATTTTACTTGACTTGACTTGGGTTTTGGGTTTTATCCTCAGTTTTGAAATTCTCTTCACTATTACAAAGTTATCTTAAGGAGCATTTTCACACGGCTAGGACTTCAAAATTGTAAGTCGTAGACAGGTAGGGAAAAATAATAAATAACATAACACGTTCCTCTTTTTTGTTTCTTCCCATTAAACTTAGCGCTCTCCATTGGGAAGTCTGTTAGTATTTCAGCTGTCTCTGCAGTTTGTGTACCTGTTTTTCAAGAAGACTATAAGTCTTCATGACAACAAATGTCTCTTTTCTGCATAGAACCAGGAAAATGGATTATTTCCTACCACTGCCTTCAGAATTATTGGCATAAACACAGCTGTGTAGCCTTTGTACTTTGACTTCAAAGTTTCAACTTTTCTGTGTTATCTTCTTTTTAATGTATGGCCCTTTCTACCATCTGCTTAGTTTCTTTCTTATTGTTTTTCTTCCCCTCACCCTCCTTTCCCCCTTCCCCCTCATATACCTACAGCCCTCTCTTTATGATAGTGCTTAACTGACTGTCTAGCCCTTTAAGGTATTCTGCCAGAAGTTCATCATACTCAACAACAATTTCCTTATTACTCAGAGTCTAATCAATCACTGAGCCTTTCCATTGAAATAAAATGTCCAGACTTTTAAAATTAGATGGATTAGGTTAGACATTTGGGATGCCTATTTAGATACCTAATGAAGTAACCTGACTTTTAAAAATTTCACATACTCATTGTCTCCCAGTTATTTCTTGAATACTTCGATAGAAAGTTCTTGGTTGCAGTTCTTGTCGATCAAAAAAGCAAAGATAATAATCTGGCAACAAATCAAAAGGAGGCCTGTGCATTACTTTACTTCATTTTGATGTCCAGCAAAATCTTGAAGATGCTGTTTCTTGTGATCAGGCTGTATTTGAACCCAACTGTCAGTTCTTATAATTTGAAACCCAAACCTGAAAATGTATAAGTAACCAGATGGCAGTCATGAAATACCAAGAAGTCTTCATAATCTGTTTTGTTGGTGAGTGAGTAAAATGTATCTTATTGTAGCTAATGCAGATTACAGGTAGTGGGTTTATAAATCCTAACTAGGGTCAACATCCCTAATTCAAAACTGAAATAAAAAATATCCAAAGCAGAATAGCTAAAATTGTATTCTGAGGGAAAAATCTTAGTTTTTTGACTATCTTATTAAGATTATATGATTGACAAACTGGTAGAATACAATGAATTTTTTTCCATCTAAATAATGAAATCTCTTATTATATTGTATGAAAAGTTACAAATATTCTAAAAAACACTTTGTTTTCTCAAACAGAAAAAGTGACTGTTTATCTATGAATCTATGTATAGCTTTTGTGTTTATTTGGAAATACACTAGTTCTACAGGTGATGTTCTATTTAGCTGATAGTACTTTTTTCAACTTACCATTATGAAGAGAAAAATTATGCAGCTTAAATCTTAAATTTCAGTGTCTTTAATATAGAAGATTAACAGATAAATTAAATATGTTTTTTCCTATTTTTTTTTAACAGATCACAGCCCATTGTTAGTGAATTTTGAAAAGTAGTATGGAACAGTTATTTATTGTCAGTACTATTTTTTTAAGGATTCACTATAAAAAAAAGTTAAGCATTAGCATCGGTAAGTCTTGCTGTTCTTACAACAGTAAGTTCAGTTTGGTTCTTCTGTAACTTTGTTTATATAACCATTTTGGTGCTGTAATATAATTCACAGCCGTGTAAATAATGATGTTCATAAATACAAGTCAGTTTTCATTCAGCCTGCTCTAGCTTTTTCATTTCTGTTTGCATGAGGAACATGGAGGTATGAAAACATGAAGGTTCTCTGTTCATATGATTGTGAAAAAAGGAAAAGATAACTTTCCTGATTCCCTCTGTAATCACATAATCATCCTACCAGAAATAATTTATAATTCAGTTGTGACACATGTTATCAAGCATGGAACAAAGCTTGCCACAAGCTTAGAAGTCATCTTAAGCTGACAGTGCTTCTACAGTAAGCGGGGAAAAAATACAGTGTTGTTGTATTTTAAATGTTTTGATTCTTTCTTCCCTTCAGAATAATTCTTTTTAACGCGATGTGAAATAATTAAAATTGCCATTTTTCTCATCAAAAGTGTTTTGAAGTAAATTGGAGATGAAGTGACCTAAATATAACACTTTGGACTATGATGATATCTAGTCTAGAGGCCTGACAGTAAGTCATGTAACACATGGGTGATTTTACAGTTTCATGTCTAGTGACTCCAGATGGTATGTCTGTATTCTGGTGGTGTGCTATGTGTAAATCGTCACAATCAGGATCAATGGACATGCAGGATCATTCTACTTCTTCTTCTGGTCATAGTTATTTACATCCACTTATTAGATGCTTTTCACAGAATAACTCTGAATTGGCACGATGAGAATTTGCCAGTATTTTTTTTTCTTCAAAGATCCTGAAGGTATCAGCAAACACTATCCTTTTTTTCTGGCTCCTGTAAGCTTGCTTCCACATAGGTTGTACTCCTATCTCTTGGCTTTCAGCGTATTCCTTCAGACACACACATGTGCACTTGCATACATATGCACAGAGTGTCCAAGAAGTAGCACCTGGAACTTTGTATGGAAGCTTACAAAGGAATATGATCTGTATTAATATTACTCTGTCAATACCAGTTCCACAGTGCTTCATCAATCTTAACAATGAAACTAAACAAAAAAAATTACTGTTCACTGATACTGGACAGTCTCATCTGGCCTCAGATTTCTAACTGAACCTATTTCCTTCATGAATGAGAATGTGCTTGTATAACTGCCAGCACCAAAATTGTTTCCTTAATATGGAAAATTGTAGATACATGACTGACATGAGACTTATTTGGCCAGACCACATGTATTATTTCTCTAGGAAGTAAAATTCCACTTTTCAAATCAAAAAGTGGCCTTTTTTGTGGTTTATCTTGAAACTGTGCTTCGTGCAGACATCACTACTTTTCTTTGATGGTTAGTTTTTGCACAGCAGAGTAGTTTCCAAGTCACAGGCTTTTCTTTCATCAGTATCCTGTAGTGAAGGTAATTTTGATTTTGGCAGTGGTACTCCAGATTCAAAAGAAACCCAGCCATGTATGTGGTTTTGGTGTGGAGCAAGCTCTGGGACATCTTGTTGCTATGAAAGGTGTTTCTAAGGAGTGGTATTATCAATGACAGAGATTAAACATTCAAATGCAAATTGAACTTCCATAAACAATGGATACCTAGGCTGACCTGAAAATTGGAAAATCATGACCTGTTTTATTTTGGATGGTTTATTTTTTTTGGTGCCCTGATTTTAAGGCATATGTGAAATGCAGTGAGGTAGATAGATAGGTTTGAAAATTTTAAACTGTGCAGGCTGACAAGATAATTCATTCTGTGGCAATGGAACTACTTGCTTTCCTAAGAAATTTCCACAATTCTGATAAGAGGCAATATGTATCTGGCTGGTCTGAGCACCTGCAGGAGATTTACACAACTTTTGCTATCTTTCCTGTTTTAAAACACAAAATACCAGCTGGAGTGCATGGAGCACTGCCTGGGGATGTATGAAGAGCCGACTGAGAGCTTACGGAGGGCAGGGACAGGCAACATTACAGTGGGGGTCTGCTACAACCACCCAATCAGGAAGACTGAGCGGATAGGGCCCTCTATAGACAAATAGGAGCAGCCTCACATTCACAACCCCTGGTCCCCATGGGGGACTTCAACCATCCTAATGTCAGTTGGAGGGACAACACAGTAGGACATAAGCAATCCAGGAGGTTCCTGAAGTGCGCCAATGATAACTTCCTTCTCCAAGTGACAGAGGAGCCTATGAGGAGAGGTGGCATGCTGGACCTTGTTCTCACCAACGTGGAGGGGTTAGTGGGGAATGTGAAGCTCAAGGGCAGCCTTGACTACACTGACCATGAGATGGTGGAGTTCAAGATCCTTAAGGGAGCAAGGATGATGCACAGCAAGCTCACTATCCTGGACTTCAGAAGATCAGACTTTGGCCTCTTCAAGGATCTGCTTGGCAGAGCACCGTAAGATAAACCCTGGATGGGCTTCCACCCAGACAATGGAAGGAAGGACAGGTAGCCTGGGAGGAATAGAAAGAAATTGTCCAATCCGCCAGGGATCAGATTAGGAAACCCAAAGCCCACATAGACTCAAATCTGGTCAAGGACATCAAGGGCGACAAGAAAAACTTCTATAAGTATGTCAGTGATAAAAGAAAGACTAGTGAAAATGTGTGCCTTCTCCAGAAGGAAACGGGGAGACCTGGTTACCCAGGATATGGAGAAGGCTGAGGTACTC
>VYZM01024222.1:160-11144 GCA_013398915.1 Dromas ardeola
GGGCCCGTGCGAATCTCATGAAGTTCATCCAGGCCAAGTGCAAGGTCATGCACTTATGTCATGGCAATCCCAAGAACAAATACAAGTTGGGTGGAGAATGGGTTGAGAGCAGCCCTGCCAAAAAGGACTTGGGAGTGCTGGTGGATAAGAAGCCCAACATGAGCCAGCAATGTGCGCTCACAGCCCAGAAAGTCAACTATACCTTGGGCTGCATCAAAAGAAGCGTGGCCAGCGTGTTGAGGGTTGTGATTCTATCCCCTCTACTCTGCTCTGGTGAGACTAGACCTGGAGTACTACTTCCAGCTTTGGAGTTCTCAGCACAGGAAGGACATGGACCTGTTGGAGCGGGTCAGAGGAGAAGAGAAGGCACCAGGAAGAACTTATAGTACCTAAAGGGAGCCTACAGGAGGGATGGGGAGGGACTTTATTGGAGAGTGTAGCAATAGGACAAGGGATAATGGATTTAAACTAAAAGAGGGGAGATGTAGATTAGATGTTAGGAAGAAATTCTTTCCTGTGAGGGTGGTGAGATACTGCCTCAGGTTGCTCAGAGAAGTTGTGGATGCCCCATCCCTGGAAGTGTCCAAGGCCAGGCTGGATGAGTCTTTGAGTAACCTGGTCTAGTGGAAGGTGTCTTTGTCCATGGCAGGAGGGTTAGAATTATTCCAACCAATGTCACTTCCAACCCAAACCATTCTGTGATTTTATGATTCTGTGATTTAATGATTAAAGACAATGGACAGAAGTTGCAACAAAAGGAAATTCTGGTTAGATATTAAAGGAAGAAGATTCTTCTTAATGAAGGTGGTCAAGCATTGGAACAGGCTACCCAGATATTCAAACACTGTTGAGCTATGATCCCGAGAAGCCTGATCTAACATTGAAATTGGATATAACATTAAAGTTAACTCTGATTTGAGTGAGATCTTGGTCAAGATGACTTCAAATATAGCTAGGCTGGAAATTTTAAAGTTTTATAAACATCAAAGCAGTGAGGTTTTCAAGAAGCTTTCAGATTGAAGAGTTGAACTAGAACACAAAAAAAAATTAAAAAAAATCTGAACAGGGTTATGTAATAAAGTTCTTTTCATATCAAGGTACTGGAATTAATGACTTAGGGCCAGTGACCCAGGGCTTTTGTCATATGCTTCCTGCTTCCATGGGATTCATCCCAGATTTTTTACTAAATACATGAAAGAGAGAAATTCAGGTGCTCTGTAAAATAAACTCTATGAAGTTTCACTGACTCCCATCTTTGACTCTGCCTTTTCTATTGTCATCTGTATCACAGATAAGAATTGAAAAATTGAGTTTAAGACCCTTATCTGTCTTTTCTATAGAGATACATTAGAAAGCTGATTCTGAAACAGAAATTAAGTGTATAATTGATAAATATTCAGATTTGTGCTGGTATTTGTTTCATAGTGCTTAATTGAAAGCACAAAGAAAATACAGTCATAGAATATCTGATTTCTTCAGTTCTTAATTTAATAGTGCCTGTTCTTTGATGTCTAATGAAAACATGATTGCCATCACATGTACCAATACATACCAAAATGTACACCTTTCTACATGAACTTAGTGCTGCTTTTTTCAACTTTCCTTAATTGATCAGAATTGGACCTTGAAATTATTTGCTTACAGAAAAACTATTTCATACCTGAAGGTTTTTTAAATTTTTGGGGGGAGGGAGAAAAAAGGTGATTGCAAAACTGATGTGGGACAGGTTGATCCTCATTTGAAATGTAAATTGCTTATGTTTTCTTTCTCGTCTGTAATGTGCAGGTAGAGCTCTCAGAGCACTCCTTTTAGAGCTACTTGAGGTGAGAGCAGTAATTAAATCCCATGAACCTTGGGTTAAGTAGTTCACATCAGAGTTTGGGGAAGAAAGCTGCAAAACATTTCAAGATACCTAAAGGCAGTGATTTCATGTGGCGCATCTGCTGCTGTAGAATTTTGATGATTTTTAAATTTTCTTATTGTGACAGGTTATGTGAAATGGCCAATGGCTCTTTGAATCATGTATGTTTTCCTACCCATGCAAATATACAGCACCCTATTTTTGTTAATTCAGTTTTTTTCATCTAAAGTTAAAGAAGAGGATAAGCTTTTAGCAGCTCTCAACCCTCCTTTCTTTTCTACCTCTGACCTTACTCCCATATAGGCTTTATTCTCCTTCCAAGTACTGACTTCCAATGAGATATTGTTACATAAATGTTACAGTAACTACTACAGCAAGAGACAACATACTTTCTTTATATCTTGTTATAATAGACGAGTTAGACCTAGTGAGATAAAGACATAGTGATCAAAAGCAATCATATAATTTGGCATTGCTTATACAAGGGAAAACACAAAGAATATGTAGCCTTATGAAAGTAAGTATAGCTCTTTGAGGAAAGTCTTCGGATAACCACAACTCATAATGAGTCCACATAAAATCAGAAGCAGAGACAGATCTAGAAGATGTAGGGGGGGAAAAAGTATGTATGATATTAAATAACAGGATCTTATTGTACATGGAGCAGGCCCAGAGTAAGTGGAGCAGACCCAGAGACTTCAGACCTTAGAACATTAACAAATTTTCCCTAGTAATGTGATTCAGTAAACTGAAGGTTCAATTACAATGCAAAGTAAAGAAAAAAGAAAAAAAAGAAATAAAATAGTTCTGGTCCAATTTCATTAGCTGTCTCATAAATTATATTAAATACCACTTTTTTTCTTTTTATTAGACTGATATGCTTGCACTCTGTAATCAGGAACTTACTTAGAAGACTACTGAAACTTGTATGCATTTTTCTTGGGAAGTTATGTAGATTTTGTGATAGTACAGTGATGGGCAATAACTGTAATTAAACAATGATATTATAGAAATTATTAGGCTTAATGCCATTGCAGGATTTAGATCGATGCCACATTTCTTCTGAAAAATGTCTAAAGCTTTACCACATATCAATCCCTTCTACTAATGAACCCATTCAGGGAACCTATTTTGGCTCATTAAACGTGGCCCACCAAACCCAGTCCAAGCCCTGTGGTGACACTGCCATGAGCAAACAAGAACCCTTCAATTCTTTTGGTCCCTGTCCTTGCTTTTCTGTCCTATAAATATGAAGGTATTGATGGACACAATCAAAGCTTGACAGCTAAAGAGCTTTGTGACTCAATTTTGTCTGTTCTGGGAGAGGGAAAATTGTGGTACTTTGGATGTCTTGTAGCTTTCACTCCACTGGAGAATCTGAAGAATTTGATTTCTGTGACCTTTATAAAAAAATTTGAAATGTTCATGCATGTCAGTAGTTGTAATGGAAAGAGTGAATGGTTTTACTGGTAGCAAAGAGTTATGCATACAGCTAGGGTCAAGTTGACCGAAAAAGTCAGGTGGGACAACAGGAATTTGGTTTTGTCCTTTCTCAAATAGGGTTCATAGTTTATTACTCATCCCTTCCTCTTGGCCCTGTCGCAGAGGGACACGGTTTGTCACAAGCCATAGTCTCTCAAATAATTTCTGCACTCTGGTACAGCCTCACATTTGAATCTTTTTGTTCAGGCATCTTTAATTGGACTCAAAGACACTCTGCAACAAGGATATGCACAGCTTATAAGTATAAAGCACTCATTTAGTAGCTAACATAAGCAAGATAGTAAGGATTTAACAAGCTATTAGGCTAAGCATTAGTGTGCTCACTGTTCCAACAAGGCACCCAAAGAGTATTTGCTGGCCAGGCAAGCATCAGCCAGGATGGAAAAATTGTCCTCTGCATCTCCCTGGAATAGGTCCTCAGTGTTAATGAACTGTCTTCATTTTCTTAACAACCCACTTGAAATGGGAGACCCAAAACAGAAGCAGTATTCCTGGAGTAATATCAACAGTACTGAGCAAGGGGGGATTGTAACTCCCCTTGATCTGATGGCTGTGCTTTTCCTAGTGCAGCCCAGGCTGCAGTTTGCCTCATTCACAGTGAAAACATACTTTCGGCTCATATGTGTGTTGGGTTGGCACCCACTGTTATTCCAGGACCTTTTCAGGAAAGTTGCTGGTTTGCTCCTGGCCTTTACCAATGCATAGACAGGTCTGATCTGTCCTTGTGGAATGTCAAAGGTTTCCTGATGATCTACTCTTTAATTTTAGTGAGGTCTCACTCAAATGAAAGTTTACTGTTCATTTACCATCTCCTTCTCTCCTAGTTTCAAATAATTCAGAAATCTGCTGAGGAATCACACTTTCTCAGCATCTAGGCAGTTGATGAAGATATTGAGCAGTATTGGCCCAAGTATTGATGTCTGTCGTGCTCCACTTGTTACCAGCTGCCAAACAGATATCGAGTCATTGATCACTACTCAGTGAGACCAGAAGTATGGGCAATTGTCAGCTCATCTGAGAGTCTGGCCAATGCGTACTTCTTCAGTTTATAAATGAGGCTGTGGTGGGAGAGTTTTATGTAAAGTTTTAGGAAAGCAAAGATATATCTCAGCCCCTCTGCTTTCCTCTCATTGCAATGGTGTGCTCCTCCCTCTACTCCCAATCTTACCATTATTTCCCCGTAACCCTGACGAAGTGATAAACACCCGTGGTGATTGTAATAGGTGCATCTGGTCATGATGGCTACATCCAGGTCAAAGTGGTTTCAGGGAGACAGATAACAACACAATAGCCAAGGGCTATGTGAGTAATGTGCCCACCTAACCACAATAATGGCACTGTGATTGATATGCAAGTATGACTATAAGTCAATCTTCTTACCCCCACAAATAGCCCAAGAGCCCTTTGAGCTTTCCTGCATGACAGGGGGTTGCAAGCCAGGATCTCCCTTTGAGTAGGGATACCTATCAAGGTTACTCCTCAATGTTCAGAAATTCTTTGCTGCAAAAGATCCTTGATAAATGATAATAGCATGCTAAACTTTGGAGCTTCACTAAGATTATATGTTAACGTGATTGTGCACATATAATCCTTTAGACATAAACTGTTGACCAAGTCTGAGACTAGAACTGGATCAAGCCGCACCCAGACTGCTCTCTGAGAAGGAGTTTAGAACTCTGAACTTTGACTCAATGGGGGAGTCTCCTTGACAGCTTTATCTGACCGTGTCGTCTATGCAGTAAATAACTAAGTGCACCTTGCCATGAAATCTTGTTAAACCACTGTTGCATTTACTATAAAATTTTGTTAAATCGCTGTTTTATATCAATAAATATGTTGCTGCTTCTCTCTTATGAGTGAAATGCATCACTCCTTTCATGACACTCATCCATGAAGTAAATAGTAGGCAGCCTTTTGTCTCCTCCTTAGTTCTCCTTCTTCTCCTTGGAGAACTTGATCCATGAGTTTCTTGGAGACCAAGGTGAGGCTGTCACACCTATAGTTCCTCAAATCATCACTCTTGCCTCCTTTGAAGGTGGGTTGAACACTTGCCTTTCTCCAGTCTTCAGGGACTTCCTTTGATCTCTATGATCTTTGAAAGATTATGTGGAGTGGCCTCATAGGGACATCAGCCACATTTCTCAGTGTCCTCAGATAGACTCTCTCTGTTCATAAACCAGTCTACATTTCCTCAAATCCTCTCCTTACTTTTTATAAGGACAGACATACTGTCAGCCTTCTCCCTGCTATCAGGGGCTGCCCCTAATAAGAATAATTTTTGAAGATAGGAGATGGCGATCTTGCAATTACCTCAGCGCACTGAGTTAATTCCCACCAGTCCAGGTCTGAGTATATCCCACTTCTGTAAGCATTAGCCCACTTACACAGTTCTTCCTGTCCCCCTTGAATTGTCTTGCTAGTTTTAGTTAACTGGTATTGGCCAACCCTATTTCATCCTCTTTCGCCTGAGCAAAAAAAATCCTCCTTTGTGTTCTTGTTTCCACCTCCATTTCATTATTAATTTGTTAAGAAACTCTTTGCTTAGCCAGGGAGGTTTCTGTGAATATTCTCAGTCTTCAAGAAGAGTGTGATGTTTCTTTTCCTGCCTACAAAGTCTCTTCACAAGCCAAAGCCTGTAGTCCTGAAGTCCAGTGTCCTCAACTCCTCAAGCTTTCCTCTGGATGCAGAACTCTGTCACCTTACAGGCCCTGCAGCCCAGACTTCCATCTGTGACCACATTTTCCACACTTCTTTCCTGTTTGTTAGCAGCAGGACAAAATTTTGAATGAACTTTTAATATAAAATCTCTGCGTTTTACCAAGGCTGTAAACCTCCACCTGTCTCATTCCCATACAACTCCAATGACATTTTCTTTACTAACAAAAATTAATACATAATAATTTTGCCATCAAGCCATTGCTGTTTTTGTTATTCTCCATCCCATTCCAATTGCTGTGTTTGACTAAGTATTTCAAACATTTATTCCCATGTCTTCACTACTGTTCTTTCTTGGTTTGACAAAATGTAGAAAATCGGGTAGATGGGTAGACACAGTGTTTAGAGAGACGGTTTAGTGATGTTCTTTGTCAGAGTTAAGTTGATGGTTGGACTAGATGATCTGAAAGGCCACTTACAACCTAGGTAATTCTATGATTCTATGATTAGAGGTAATGGGAAACAGATTACAAGAGACTAAGTAAAAAGAAAATAAAATTGTTATATTCCAAACAGATGGCTGTAAAACTTTGCACAGTGTTTCTTGAACACTCTGTACCAGAAAAAGGAGGCAGTTTGAGGGAAAAGCAGTTTCATATATGGATTATGGAGCAACTTTCCTTTCTGAAGATTTGTTGGTTTTGGTCTTTTTGTGAAACTTGCCAGTATTTTTATATATCAAAATTTTCCATAATAAACTTTCACAAATGACAGTTACAAGAGCTTGATACAGCTGAAGCACAATATAAAATAGTGCTTGGTAATGCCGTCCTTTAAATCCCTGTCCATACTGTAGTGTAAATACTTTAATTGGAAAAAAAGGAAAGAGCTGTGTGATGCTGATGTACACTTACATGGGCTTTTACTCACTCAACATACTCAAAATGCTTTCTTTTTAAAGGGCAGTAGCTTTTGCCCAAGATTTTTTTAAGAGGCCCAAATGTATTCAGATGATCCATCCAGACTCCTTGCATATTTAGCCCAAGGAATCTGTGGAATCCCTGAGGCATGGTTGTGTCTTCCGGCTGAGCTGCAGTTTATCTTCTAGATTTGCTTTAAAGACACAAAACATCCACCACATAACTATATCGGTTCTTAAAATGATTAATCCCTCACAGGCTTCAGATGTGGGGAACTCTATAAAGGGATTAATCACTGCACCCTTTTCCCTGCTTTGCTTGAGAAGGAGATGAGGCAGAGCATTATGTTCAAAGAAGATTAAAATGAAGTTGAAAATTCCCACAGCTTTTGTTAAGAAAAACTGAAAAGAAGTGAGACTAGTGTTAGGGAGGAAAAGTTTTTTATGATGTTCAGAAAACAGAATGATGGTGAAAAGTGCTTGAGGAAGCAGTGATATGATACATGGTCTTGACACAATCACAGGTCTACGACAATTAGAAGGAAGGAGTTTTGCCACCATCTATCGGTGGATAGGAGGAAGAGACAAAGCCAGAAAACGTGTTTGTTTCCTGCCTTCTTACACAAAACTAGTATTTTCATTATTTACTTAATTCATGCATATTTTGGATGCAGGTTAATGAACGATTGATATCCCTTTTACGTGACAAAGAATCACAGGTTGTCTTTAATATGGCCACAGTAAAGATTCACCATAATCAATACACCTGTTTTATTATGAGTAACCAAAAAGGGAATGTAGAGGAAAAGGACAAAGGACTTCGATCCCATTAGGGATTCTTTTATAGGCGATGCCTGAGTTGTAAATGACACTCCCTTCCCACCCTGAGTAAAGAGGTGGAGTTGAGCTGTCACCCACGCTGCTTCTGAGCTGCCAGTTGGCTTAATCTGCTCAGGTCAAGCTACACCAGTTCTTTACTCAAACCAATGTGTTTAGAGCTATATAAGGTGTCTGCACAAAAGTAAAAGTAGTATAGCTATGTTAACATATCAAAAAAATGTATCTGTATGTCCTTAAGGAGGTTACTTAACAGGATCTCATCAGTACAATCATACCTGAGTATTGTATGTCCTGAATTAAGTCAGGTTGAAGAAGAAATCAATAGTAATAAAATCCTCTAATGCTCTGTAAATCTCAGGAAAATTAAATGAATTTAGAGGATTGTGTCTGTTCTTTCTAAAACAGTCACCATACTATATACTAATAGTATACTCTTATTCCCTGTTAGGTGAAAAAGTGCTTTCAGGGAAGAAAAAAATACAATGTTACTTGTATATTGTAAGAGGATTTAATGTATGTCACAGATGTATTGCTGCTTTCTCCTCTAGACATTAGTTCAGCTACCAAATTCTGTGTAATATGTGCCTGGATAGCTTCTTGGATCAGCAATAGTAGACAGATTCTCCTTTCTAAGCCCCGGTGGTTTTTACTATCTGCTTCATTTCACAATCCTGAATTAAGTAGCTAAGCTCCCCTAAACAATACTGAGTCACGAAAAATAGGACTCAAAGAAAGCTGCATAATTTTGCAGGCTGCTGATACTGGTAGAAAAGCTTTCTACCCTTCTCGTAGACTCTGTTCCCAAATTCTGTCCATTGGACTGATGGAGGCTAAGAAACAAATTCAATAAAACGTAGTCCCTCTAGTGCTTAACTCTGACACCCGGTCCTCTGAGCATGCCTATGTATTAGTGGCTCAGTATGCAACACAAATACTTTTTTGACATAAATCTTTAAGATCTGCACTTCATGCTTGTTAGGCCACACTTTACATTATCCTGGCAAGTAGTAGTGGGTTTTCTTTTTAGAGAAAACAAACTGAACCTTGTGCAACAGGGGCCACAGTAGTGCGTGGCATGGGAAAACAGACACAGGGTACTAAAAAATAAAGCAAGCCTCAAGAGGAAAATGATCATCTGTCCTACAAATGGAACACAAGATATATAGAACTCCAGGATCTTGTATAAGACACTCACTGCAGGGCTTGGGAGGTGCCTGTGCAACAGCTGTGGGGTATCACTCAAACATCATCTGTGAATGTTTTCAGTTAAGGTTTGCTATTTTCCTAAGAGTCCTTCCCATTCTAGCTTTACACTGATCACTCCTGATGAATTTCTTCTCTTTCCATCTTAATTTATTGAGTCTTTACATCTATTTCCATTTTTAACTATTTTTTAAATTATTTTTACTTTACTAATATACATAGACAACCAAAGGAGGCATCTTTGCGGAGTAGACAGGTAACGCTTGGGGACAAAATTGACTTGTAGAAGGGCAGAGAAGTTTTTAAAAGGCAAACAACATAGTGACAACATAAGAGAATCATCAGGCAACTGCAGGCCACTGCGTATCAAGTGACAGTTAAGACAATAAATTTATTCCTAATTTCTAAAAAGTGCTATGGAGGTATCAAGGAAAATGATGTGCAGAGCAATGCCGTATCATCTGTAAGCATCTAAGTGAGATGGTGGGAAGAGAAGTGGAGGCAGCTTTGCCCCCTTATGATGATGAAGTAAAATAAAGATGTTCTGCTGTTTCCAGAAAGAGGAGCAGGAGGCATATAAAAGATCTGCATGAAGACAGTGGACATGTATGTTTTCAACCAGGTAAATTAACACTCATTCTTCTACATTATAAAAAAGCTGACACTGATCCAAATTTCAGCTACAAATTGAGCAAAACTCTGCTCTTTTCCAGCCCACTCTCCCCATAGGTTAAAGCAAACAGCCAGAAGCAGGAAATATAGACTCAGATTCTCAGGTGCGTGAGGCAGATTTGGCTGTTGGTGTTACAAATGCTGTGTGAGAACTTCGACCATGAGGTTGATTGTAAGCAAAGGGGGAAAAAGGAGGTTCCCATCTCCTTCACTGCTTGGTGTAGGTATACTCCAGGTATGTTGTTGGCACCAGGATCCAGTAACTGCAGAAGCCAGGAATTCACTGTTTAGTGGCTCCTGATGGGACTTGAGTGTGAGCCAGGGTTTATTTGCTCAGTACTGCCAGTGAGCAGTAAATGGCCTCGTGAACACCCAGCAGTGGGAATTTAAACTGCTTGCTGTGGTTGCTGTGTGTACCCTGTGGGACCTTAATGTTAAACCTCTATGGAGGTATATAGGTTCCTGACATCTTCTTATGTATCTAGGTATAAACCAGCAGCACTTTAATGGCTTGCTGCTCGCTTTTCAGGTGCCATTAGATGCATTGCAAATCCAAAGATCCAAAACCACTCAAATCAAAAAAACAAACTGAGATTTTGTTGCTGGGAAAGCCTCACAAAAAGCAAAACTAAATGAGAGGGAGTTTTGTGGGCCAGGCATATATTAAAAAAGCAACAGCCTCAGAAAAATTGACGTCTTCATATGCTACTGTAAGCAGGAGCTCTGACAAATGGCTTGGATGGGAGTACTCTTCACAGGGTAAAAAAACTGTCTGGAGGGCCAGGCCCAGAGAGTGGTGGTAAATGGATTTAAATCCACGTGGCAGCCAGTCATGAGTGGTGTTCTCCAGGGCTCAGTATTGGGGCCAGTTCTCTTTAATATCTTTATCAATGATCTGGATGAGGGGATCGAGTCCACCATCAGGAATGTTGCAGGCAGCACCAAGTTGGGTGGGAGTGTCAACTTGCTTGAGGATAGAAAGGCTCTGCAGAGGGATCTGGACAGGCTGGATCAATGGGCCGAGGCCAATGGCATGAGGTTCAACAAGGCCAAGTGCCAGGTCCTGCACTTGGGTTACAACAACCTCATGAGTGCTACAGGCTTGGGGCAGAGTGGCTGGAGAGCTGCCTGGCAGAAGAGAACCTGGGGGTGTTGGTCAACAGATGGCTGAATATGAGCCAGCAGCGTGCCAAGGTGGCCAAGGCCACAAGCATCCTGGCCTGTATCAGGAACAGTGTGGTGAGTAGGACTAAGGAAGTGATTGTCCCCCTGTGCTTGGCATTGGTGAGGCCCCACCTCGAGTACTGTGTCCTGTTTTGGGCCCCTCACCA
>VYZM01024247.1:10313-32521 GCA_013398915.1 Dromas ardeola
TAACATTAATATATTTTCAAATTTAAGGGATGTCGTAAGTCTGTTTAAAAAAAAATAAAATTAAAAATCAATTAAGACACTATTTTCGGGTCCGTTCAGTCCATTATTTTTTTAGAGAAATATTTACTCTAAATGTCAATTTATTTTTATTTTAAATGTTAAGTCTGGTGGAAGTACTCACATATAAATGTACCTAGGTCTGGGTCTTTAGTTTGGAGGCAACACGTTCCTGAAACAGAACTTTGTCTCCTGCTGCTAGAGGTTTGCTTTGAAAGAGGAATATTACATTGCTCCATTGCTATAAAGTAAAAAATTTTTATAGATGAAAAGCACTATCAGAATATTTATGATTTAATTATTATATTACTGTGACAGCACAATGTTGCTCTGTTCTTATTCAGGTTTTCTTTTATAAGTTAATCGATGGTTTATGATGGAATGACTCTACATCTTTCTTCAAACAAGGCTACTCTTTCAATGTTCAAGCTCTATTAGACTTTTGAGTTTGATCCAGCTTTTGAAATTTAGAACACTTTTGCTGGATTTTCTTTTTTTTTTTTCCATTTTTCTAGCGATCAGAAGTACTTTTATCCTCAGATTGGACAGAGATTAAGTCCTCTCTCTGATGTTAATGCTAGTTTACCTTTGACGCAAATTCCAATCCAATTCATTGTTCAACAGATGGATGGAAAGACAGTAGTAAGCATCACTAATAGAGATTTGGAGCTCTTTTTTCAAACAATTGACTTATAGGCAAAATATTAGATTATTTTCTCTCTTGGGTCAAAAGGCATTTGTTAGTGGATAGCTGCACATCATTCATCAAAAAGAACTCAAATTCAAGTCCTCAGGCTACAGCTGGGAAGGATTTGGCTGACTGAATATTTCAGTACAGATTTATAACATGACAAAAATGTTCCCCTTTGATTGATCCCTTAAGGGAACTGTGCCAAATTAGTGGCTTTTGGTGTAGGTTAGTGCTCCACCGATGAGAGACAGTGCGCAAAGAACTCTTATTTTCATATTAGTGCTGATCATATTTCAGGGATGGTGTAGGTACAGTCATGCATTTTGAGAGCTATCAGATCTTGCTACTTCCACAAGCCTGCTGCTTTCACGTAGGCTGGCAAGGATTTCTGCACAATTTTGTGCAGTGGGCTATGGAATATATTCTGACATGAAGATTGGTAATTAGAAGCTGTCATTTGTATTACTTGAGAATGGCACAACTCAGCTGGGTATTCTCACAGCAAAATGTTTTCACTACACCCTCATCTATCAAGATAACAAGTTAATCTCCGCGTTTGAAAGGGAAAACTATAACTGCATGGTATTACTTAACTTATTGTTACAAAAGCCACTGTTTCTGAAGTATGATTTTTGGTCATACTTTTACACCAAATTCTGCTGTAAATGAGCATTGTTTCTTACACATTAAAGGGAGGGGGGAAGAGTGTGAGCAATTACAAGGCAAATATAAAAATTTAACAAGTTTATCTGTTTTAATAAGCCTTGCTAACATAACTTAAAACTTTGGACTTTGCACTGTATTGACGCCATTATTGCTTTTTTGCTCAGAGACGTCAGGCAATGCTTTTCAATTTCATGATATGTTGAGTTATTTAACAATGCATCAGTCATTAAGAAAGGAAAATGCTGCGTAGGAAAGTATGTCACCTCACTGATGTATTGCACGGCTGCACAGTATGAATGCATACCAGGTAAATCACAATATAGGATAGAAAGGGGAAATAAAGTGATAAAAGATACATTGCATGGCCTTGAAACACAGATATATCAGACCAGCACTTTTACATGAAACAATGGAAAGCAATCTATTTTTCAAATAAGAATGGAAGGCAGCTTTCTAAAACCCCACCAATTACAGGAACCTGCAAATTCTTATGCAACCTATTATTGTTTTCTTTTTACAGAGGGAAAAGTTCATAAAACTGCTGGATCAATTGCACAATTCTCTGAGGATTGATTTATCTAAATACAGGGTATGTGCTACGTATTCTATCTAGAGGAAAACTCAAATGTTTTTTCATGTAAATATCCCTGTGCACTTTATCTGCTTAAAGAAGTTTTAGAGATTAATCCCTCTTGTGGCATAGAAGCTGAAAATATCGGGTGCTGACATGAGACCCCAAATCCTTTGGAACAAAAACTTACAGAATTTAAGCAGTTTAACAACAATATTTTCCAATGAAAAAAGTTGTTATTTTCTTTCCAAAAGCTAAGAATGGGTCAAGGGATGAGCAGACATTCAAGAAAGAGTAGGATTCAACAACTTTGGTTAAATTAATCTATAACTTGATTAGGTTAATTCATCTGGGAATTACCTTCTCTGACTCAGGTAGTGACGATTGCGGGTACTGCTGTATTTATTCTGAGAGGCTGACATCTTTGCTACAATTTACACGCTGAGATCCTAGGAATGTTGAAAGAGACTTGACTCCTCATTTTGCTACATGATAGGAATTACAGTTTTGTTTCTGCCTCATGGAAGCTCTTTCCACTGAGGTATGCTCCAAAACCAGCCTTTTAGGAAAGAAGCATGCACTGAGTACCTGCCAGTTGTTACACCGTTCTGAACTCCCTTTCCTTTTCCATTCCACTGGATCATGAAACTTTTGCATGATACATAAGTGATTAGGGCTCCATCAGCTATGGCTCTCCTTTCAGTTTCTAGGAATGGCAGCCTCCAACTCAGAGATTTCTCTGTTCATCTGGCCTGCTTTCTAAAACTGAAGGAGAATGGGAATGTTTAAAAGAACCCCAAGGCATTAGAGGTAGTAGAAGTTGCACATACTCGGTTTTTAAGACCATATCCTTCATGGAGCAGATATGTTCATCCTAGGATCCTTAAATTTTGGAGAATGTTAAATTACTTCCCATCAGTCTTCCACTTAACCTAGAGATCATAGCAAACATTTCATATATGATTTCTTCATTAAGCTTGCTCCTGCATTTATGCCTGCAAGTGATTTATGTACCATGGAGAACCCATAAATTATTTTCATTAGCAACATTTTCCAGTCTTTTTGTAGTACTTTTTACTCCATTCATGTTTTGAAAATATCACAATATTTTAAATCATTCATATTAAAAATACAGGAGCACTATCAGAAGTGTTCCTATTCATGTAAAAGGGATACTTGTCACTGACTTCCTCACAGGCAGAATTCAGGTAACACATGAACATTTCTAATCCTTCCAAGAAGCATCTTTGTTTTCCTAGAGGGTTTTTTTTCCTAGCTGTTCAAGGATCTTACCTGTAACTCCAATTTTGCATGATTCCTCTCTTGCTGATTCACCAGGATAATTTTCCAGCCAGCAATTCTGAAAGACTCCAAGATCTGAAATCAACTGTGGACCTGCTTACCAGCATTACTTTTTTTCGAATGAAGGTATTGTCCTTTATTTGCACGACTCTAAAAAAAATTAAAATGCTGTAGCCTTTTATTTTCCAGGAAAATCATACTCTATTTAATACTCTTAATCAATTAATCTTCAGTTTTAAATTAAATCTCTCAACTTACTGAAGATCATTGAGGTAAAGTCATCTTATTCATACATTCTATTAACAATGTTGTAAAAGCCATTATTATTGAAAAATAAACTACTACCTTTTCCTTTTTTAACAATTATTTTTACATCACCTGAAGGAAACAAAATTTTACCTTTTTAATTAGTTTAAAGTCAAGTCACATAAAGAAAACTCAGTTGAACTCCTTAGGAACACGTGTCATATAGAATAATGTTTTCCTTAGGAGTATGTGTCACATGGAATAATGTTTTCCTAGTAGTATCATAATATCACATGTCAAACAGCAAAATAAGTCTGTTAACTCTACTTGCTTTAGTCACTCCAAATGTTGATATCTGGGTGATCAAGTGCTGAAATATTTTTGGAATGGAATGGTACACATTGGTATTACCGGATGAAAATACAGAAACACAAAGCAACATTTGTCGTAACAGCATGTGATTTCACCTTGTTAGGCACTACGTAGAGAGAATTAAAATAATCCATTAAGTTGAAGTTCAGATTAATGAATCCTTAAGTGAAGTAGAAAGCTGAACCCGTTGCTTTTAAAAAATGAAGAGGTCTTTGGCTGATATTCTTATTCAGAGGAAAGCACATAATGATATAGTTTAATTATTTCCTAAATAATGGAAAAACCTTTAGCTTTTCCACCTCTAGTGAAAAACCTAAAGATGTAAACCCTTGGGTACAGATGCCTCTTTCATCATACGAATAATTTCATTCAGATAAAACAGTTATACAATCTACTTGCTTAACTTAAGTATGTATTTTAATGCATCTTTAAGATCATCTCAAGTCTACACATTTTTAAATATTTTCATCATTATTATATTTCAACATTTTTAATCCTGTATTACAGAACTATATTCATTGCAACACTTGGATTTTTTGTGTTCAATCTAAATCTGACATTCTACCATTTATGAAATATTTTATTAGGTCCTTGAATTGCAGAGCCCACCCCGAGCTAGTACTGTGGTGAAAGACTGTGTAAGAGCCTGCTTGGACTCAACTTATAAATACATTTTTGACAATTGCTATGATCTCTACTCCCAGTTACTGGATCAGGTAAGGCCAATATGAACTTGTTTCATGCTGTTACTCATGAGTTTACCATAAGTAAATACAGAGCATTCCAGTGTTCCTTCATATCAAAGCACTCAGGTTATTTTCATTTTCTTCATGTGAGAAAGAACAATATATTATAAATAAACCCAGAGATGGCTATGAACTCTGAAATGTTTAACAACGTGAATTTCAAAATGAACATGTTAACTCATAACTTAGTCATCACATTGGATGTGACTCTGAAATTATCCAGTGGCTTTAGGAAAGATGACATTAGATTGATTACTGTTCATTTAAGATCCATAATAGAAAAAAAAACTAAAAATCTAATATTTCACTTCAGTAGCTTTAGAAAAGAAGCATTATAATTTGCTGAAAGTTATATACTGTCTTTCCAGCCTCATATTTTAACACCTATGATACATACTTGGATCCAATCTTTAGTAACTACTTCAAGAAAGCAGAGGGTAATTCTATAACATTTCTTAATATTAGTCTCTCAGGCTGAACTGTCAATGCAAAATAATTATAGCATTTGTTGTATTCAAAATGCCATGCAAAAGCTATGAGTGTACTTTTTTCCAATAATATGGCCAGAGTTTATTCTGCAAGTAATGTTAAAATTAAGAAATTTGTATCTGCAAAATTATATAACTGTCTAAAAGGAGGATCACTGCTTTATCACGGTGCCTCTTGTTCCTTAGTCTTGCCTTCGGGGTGGTACACTGGAAAAATAGTATTTCAGTGACTCTTCCTGCCTTGAAAAGGATGAATTGAGTTGTTTGGCAAATGCACATTTGCTGTGTAGTATATAGTAGGTAAGAACAGTCGTACTACATGATTTAAGACATCAAATTTTATCTGAAAGCACATTTCACTTGAATCCAAAATATGAATTCCTGTATTTCAGGAGAGGCAGTACATGCTATATAGTCAACTTTTCTGAAATGAGAATTTATTTTCTAATGTTGGATTCCTGTTACATGAGAAAACTTATCTCTAGCTTCCAAGGTTTGAACATAAGATTTTCTCACCAGTGCCCATAAGCACCCCACACTCTGACTGATCATGTGTGTGTTTAGCCTCCAACAGATTATATCGCAAACTGAGTAGCAGTATAAGTTAGTAGAAGGAGCAGCTTCAGACGTCACATCTGTTTGCCTTATAAACTGCTGTGTTTTCTTGCTAACATTTGCTCTGCAGCAATTTGATCTTGTCTGTTAACTGTAATATGAGCTGTTGCTAGACTGGGTATTGCATAAGTCTGCAGAGTTTATTAGCGCATGCTAGCCATTTTAGAAAGCAGTTAAAAGCGAAGTAATCTTACTTCTGCAAAGCGTTGTGGTACCTGCAAATGCTTATCTGTATTAAAAAATTTTCACTACTTTTTTCTGTGAATTCATAAAATAGTATAGCCTGTTTATTTTATTAGATGGTTGAAAAATGCGAGGATGATATAGCCTTTCTCTTTGGTAGAGAATGTATAAGAAGTTTAAAGTGACTCCTCTTTCCAAATTTTTTCAGGGTAGCAGAAGGATGGGCCGTGTCATTATATTGTTTTCCTCTTACACAACTCTACCTAACGATAGAGCAATATGAAGTCCTGAAATAATTAAAAAAAAAAATAATCCACAAATACTCCCTTAGCTGGAAAACAAAATTAACTGCATTTCACTGTATCTACATGCCTCTTCTATTCTCTTTCAGCAAGATTTCCAGTAGGTGAGCTTGTATATAGAAACTTTAAGCAGACAAGTGTCTATAGAGCTACAGTCACTAGCAAGTACAAGAAATTTTAGTGGAAATGTGCAAAAAGGAAAATTTAAGATAAATAGACCACATTCAAAATAACTCATCGCTAACACTAATCAAATGACAATCACATATAATCTTAATAGTAGTAAAACTTTCTGTTTCATGGCAGGTGGGAGGCAATTCTGAGAAATATAATCTTACTAATCTTGCTTTAACAGAGAGATGAGTAAAATAATTCAAATTACTACCTAAATTTTGTATCAACTCTAGAATTGTACAAGAAAACTGCCTTCTGCATTACCCTCTAATAGTTTGTTACCAATATGTCCGCACGTGCATTTAATTTTAGGAACAGCTAAATATACAGCTTGTTAGAACCTATAGCACTGGAGGTTTTCAAGTGAATCCAGGTGCCCTGCAGACTGGCTTGTGGTATTACTGTTAAAATAATGAAGCAGGAACCAATATTGTAATTAACATTTCATTAGCTTTGTGTCTAAACCCCTTAGTCCGATTACAGCAGATGCCACCCTTAGGCCTTCTTCATTAACCATTCTCTTATCTCTGCTGGCCTCCCCATCAGATGAGGCCTCTTCCTCTCAGAGGTTGGAAAGGAATTCTTCTTAGCATGGTGGCGCAGTGCAGGAGGTTCGTGTTTTAGCTGCACAGCTGAGATTTGAGCTGTGAGTAGTGAGAACTGAAATCGATGAACCCCAAAGCAACAAGAAATGGTTCATATGTAGGTCACCACCTGCTCTCACTCAGGGGAAAGATGGGCAGCTGTTGTCCTGCCAACACCCACTGCGGGCTCGGGGTTTTACCATGACGCATTTCTTGCCTGAATCATGTTGGGGCTGACGTTGTGAAAAAGTGGAACCTAGACAGTCTACTGTAGTATTTGTGTCTGGCCAGAACCAGTACGTTCCTGCATTGTTATATATATACTCCTGCATGTTGAATATACTGTCTCTGTGTGTAACTCCTGTTAACCACCTTCTGCATTTGCTTTTGTCTGCAACCTAAAATTCTCAAAGATACCTGCCACAGTTTTTCTAGAAAATATGCTTAATGTCTGAATGGGTGTAATTGTGTGATTTTGGGGTGAAAATGAACAATGAATGATGAAATTGAGGGTGCTTGAGCTGGAGTTTGGGGAAGTGTATCACTATAAGAAGATAACAATTAAATCACAAAACATGTTCAGCAATCCCCACTTCATCTTTTTGTTACTCTCTATGTTCATGTCAGAGAGACAGTCACTGTTACAAAGCAAGTATCTTGCAGAAAAATATCACCCCTGGGGAACAGCAATATTTCCTGGTGTGAAACGTGGTAAATGCCAACAGTATGCAAAAATGTCATACTACAGTTTTATACCAAAATACAAAGAACAGCTGATGAGAAAAAAACAAATGAGTACTACAGATAGTAAAACATGACATCTTGACAGTCTTCCTGACACGTATATTACTGTCTTCATTATTTGAGACAAAGCACTCTGATGAGGAACTATGTAATTCCTTATGCAGGATATGTAGTATTTTCTCTTTTTAATTAACACTGATCTGAGTGAAGAGCTAGCTGCCTTATGTTGAAAAAAATAATGCCTTGAAAGAGTAGTTTAGGAAGCCCTTTGATAACTTTCTGACTCAATTTACAAATATGTCACTGTTTCTGTTTTGTTAAGAAAACAAAAAAAAAATTGAAATCTTGGCTGATGTTCACAATGGCTGAAGTCCCTTCAGTAATTCTTTTTGCAGCCTTCTCCACTGAGTGAAACCAATAAAATGCAAATGAAACTTTTCCCATTCTCTGAAGAGCTATTGATTGGTACAAATCATTTCATGACTGATAGCATCAGTATATTGGGAAAAACCACTCTATATTTGTCTATATTTGACACCTGCTCAGCAGAACAGTATTGAAATTCTACCTGATTTTGGAGACGTTTTCTTTGTCTGTTACTCAGCTCTGTGTGCTGTGACAGTGAAGTGTGGTGCAAAAGACAAGGAGCTAGTGATAAATTACCTAGTTCTGGAGCCAGGTGTTACACAGCTGTAGCAGCACAGTGCTCTTCCTTTGTGATTTATCTCTGCTTAGAGGTATAGCACCTAAAGTCAGGTCAGTCAGGTACTAATAATATCCTAGCTTTTGGGAATCGGAGTTTCTGTAGATGCTGTAGACTAGCACGTGGGTGGACCTATGCTTTGAGAGCTGACTCAATTTTGCTGTACTCATCTACGAGTCCCTGGTCACTTTTCCAGTTGTGATTTGGGAACCCAAGCTGCATAGTTGCTTTTGAAGGTGTACCTCTTTTTCTTTAGTAGAAATGACAAAAAAAATGGTAGATTATCAATTTCTCATAGAAACAGTATAAGAATTGAATCGTGAAGGATGTGATCCCTGATCTCCAAACACATTCAAAAGTATGAAGCAGGAAATAAAGTTGTGCAGTAGTGAGAGCTGTTTACCCCAGGGAGTTCTATTTTTCAGGCATGCAAATTTCAGTGCCCAGTCATATATGTTGTGAGGCACTTTGTTATATTTACATACTGCTTTAGATGCACTGAACAGGTTCTAACTTAGTCAAATCTGGCATGCAGAGGGTACTTAGAGACTTGTCCTTATGTTGTAGCATTGTGTTTAATGGGCAGCAAGTTACCCACAGTAACAGTAAAACCTTTGATAAGGTACTTTAGAACAGCAGAAGGATGCATTTTTGCTGTGGTATTTCAAACCCCATTCTGAGACTTCTGTATCAGAGAAAGACCGATTCTTATAAATAAAGCTATTTATTGATCGTTATTATTTAATTATTTATACTATGTGATTGGGCTATCCTGATATTCCCAGAGATCAATACAAGCTTGAGTGGAATGCCCCATATTCAGATTCCTGTGTTATTGAGTCCTGTAGCTATGAGGGTATGAAAACTTCAACATCCGTATGCAGTTTCTTCAAGTTTAATTTGTGTCTGAACACTGGCAAAAGCAATTGCATATTGAAATCTGACTTCCGTAATACTGCTCCAAACTGATTATCAGTAAACATTGACTTGGAATTGCGTGAAACGCTGACAATTCTGAGAAATGTGCACACACGTATTTCTGCATCTAAGTTTGTGACATACTTCTGTAGATTGATGATTATGGTGTAACTAGTAGTACAGCAATCACGGACAGGCATCAGTTCAGGTATGCAAAACCATCTGGCATCCTGATTACATACTTGAGCCGAGGCCGAAGTGTTTTAGCCTCCTTTCTATCTGGATTAACGTGTCCATGCATGTATTTATCCATGCTGTAAACAGACTTCTCTCTCCAAATAAAATATGCTAATAGCGAATGTCCTTACTACTGTGTTTCAGTTCTGTGCCCACCTGTTTCACCTCATGTTTCTGATCACATTGTGGCCAAAAGATTAAGAGCATGAGACTGGCTGTGCCACATCAGACAAAAGATTCATCTGGCTCAGCATCCTGTCTCTGATTGCAAGCAAAGCAAATGTCTTGAGAAACTTCTAGCTAAGGAAAAGCTTTATAAACTATATAAACTTTAGCTCATATATTCATTCCTTTAGTGGAACTCATTCTGTATCTTTCATAAACCTCGCTGTCCTTTTCTGAGTATTTTGCAGTTCTGTTATATTATTTTCAGGATGAGGGGAAGGGCAGAGGCCAGGTTTGTACACAACATTCAAAATACGATCATCCCATGGAGAGAGGAAGTAGAATAAGGATGTTCTTTGTTGTGTGCTCTGTTCTGATTTGCTCTCTTTGCTGCTTTATCATTGCACTGATGTTTTCATGGAAATATCTATCATAACCTTAAGATGTCTCTCCTGAGGCAATGGCGAGCTCAGAGTCCCAGTGTAATATGCAGGAGAAAAGTGTGGGGGACATATGGTGGTCTTGACTGCTGTGTCCTTAGATTAGGAAACAGAGCTTGTGTGACGGCATCAGGGAGAACTACCCTTCTGCCCATTGGGTCAGAAAACTTCTGATTTACCTTGCTGGAGCTGTACATCACTGGTCTTAAACCATCATTTTTTCTTCTTTCTTTAGCACGTAGATTTGAATTTAAAACCTTGTAAGCAACAGCATTTGGGCTGTAGTCCTTTGTAGACTGTTCTGTAATGTTATAACCTGCTCAGGGCATACTGGTTCAGTGAAATCCCTCACATGCTTTGAATGCATTTTGAGTGTCTGCAAATTGCGTCTGGCTTTTGCCTCTCTAAGTAAATGCTATAAAGCCAAATTTTCATTCTTTACGTACATAAAAATAAAAAGATTAAAAGTATAAAAGTTATATAAAATTATAAAAAAAGGGTGTGTGTAATACATGTAAATGTCTATATGTGTGTATGTTATATTCATATAGTGCATATTGTGTATTCCCTGATGATTCGTAACCTCTTACAGGAGTACCGTTAAAAAGTAATATTTCATCATCTAAGGATGGTCTATACAATTGCACTCTGTAGCCTCACACTAATCAGGGCTACTGCCCTACTTTCCATTCAACTTCCATTCTAACATTATTTATATAGAAAATGAGATATTCTGAAACTTATCTTGGGGCTTGTATCAGAGAGAGTCTTCGTGCAGATTAGTTTCTGAAATCATAGGACTAGATTTATCAAAGTTGCACCCATACAGATGTTATGTATTGATTGCACAGAACATAACAAAATAAAAACAAAGCAAAATAAAACCAGACATTTGTCCTACAAACTGGTAAAATCAATGATGAGAGAAGTTGAAAGCCCTGTGTTCCTCAGACCAGCCTTTACAGATTTGTCTTAGGGTAGTACAGATGTAGATTTTAATCCTGCTTCACACTGTGCCTGAGATTGCTTTCTCCACCCTCAGCCAATTTTTCAGAGTGCAAAATATGTTTGCTTGTCAACAGTTTAGCCCTTTTTGTCTTAAACTCAGAAAAATCCCTCTATATTTTATCTTTTTCTTTAAGAGAATATAATAATTCCAGTAACTGTTTTTGGTGCCTCTGTGCCACGTGATCCATTGTTAGCATATGAACTCAGGTGACTAGGAAATTGAGAAAAACGTGATTTAGTGCAGGTAAAAAAATTATTTTGGTACATATCATATGAAAAATTCCTCTTACTCCTTTCCTCTTTCTGATTTTGATGTATTCTACGGCAAAAGACAAACATTTATAAATCACCTAATTTGGATCTTGCATTAAAAATGCACCATAGAATCCATAGTATTTCCTGTGTTTGTAAATCTTAAGTGAATAATTTAACTTCTCTTTAAAGATACTTTACTTATAAGGTGTTTGCAATTATCTAGTTTTCCAAATGAATTACAGTGCTCTCAACAAAATGAAATATCCTGTAACAAAATGCATTATAAAATACATGAAGAAACATCCATTAGGTTATCTCTCGGTTGCATTCCTGAAATGACCAAAACTGCTACTTACTATAGCTCTACAAAATAATTGGAGCATCTTTTCTCTGAAACTGACTAAAAGTTCATCCAAAACAGTTTAGTACACTTGATACAAAGTGAGGAACTAATTTTATTTTACATTAGTCCTATGATGCTCTTTGGGATTTTCTTTTCCAACAGATGTGGGATCACTGCTGAAGCCAGTGTCATTCTTGGCATTGGCTGCTGTTTGGATTTTACCCTATTTCATGTGTTCCAAATAAGTTTTCAGATATCTTTAACTAGTGTCAACATACTGTTGTAGGAATTTACTTAGAACTGTCTATTAGCAGTAAAGACAGCATTCCCTGTGATAAAGTATTAATAAAAAGACACATAGTTTAAGAGTGCATCATAAAATCTAATGCCTGGTGGTCAGATTTATGATCCACTGAGTAAATTCACTGGACATATCTTCTGTATAAGTCAGGGGCGTGGGCTGAGATCAAAACAAAAGAGATTTTATATAACCAAAGAGATGTTAATTAAAGGAACATTTGGAATCGAGGATCCTTAGCAATACATTCCTCATCTAAATCTATTTACATATCTATAATTGCAACAGATTGCTTTGTAAACTTTTCTAAGTGATAGGACATGATTAACAGTGAACTTTGGTATAATGATCAAAAATTTCCCATTCTGGCAGTCCTGAGCTATGTCATCTTGGAAAAACGTGATGAGAACGTATCATTTTAAAAAGCAGAATCAGACAAACAGCTATATGCAGTAGCACCCAATCACATTTACCCAAGCACCCAAGCACCAAATCACGTTTACTCCTCATGCCTGTTTCATGTAGTCCATTTTTCTAAAATATTTCATTATTTAAGTTTGCCACTTCCATGTTGTTTATTGACATTTTTATATGGTAAAGGATGTATGTTATGCTACAACTTCAGAGTCATCCTAGAGACAAGAAGTAACCAAGTCAATTAAGGTGAGCATATAAAAAACCTGTATCGTCATCTCTTGATGGTGAGACATCATCTGGTATTATTGTTTGCTTGATCTGCCAGCAGATGCCTATTGGGCATATAAATAGATGCCTATTCTCCCTTTGGCCAGTTAGTTATTGGGCTTTTAAGTATAGGATTTCCTACAGGATCTTCTTAAGGCATTTCACGGTTCTGTGCATGCGGACAGCATTACCATCCCAAGTGACATTACAGGGGATCAAGATATTTTAAGTAATCTTTCTGATGTGAAAAGGCTTGTGAAAAAGAAAATTATTCTGCTCTGTGGAAAACTTTAATTTGTTATCAATACTTCCTGAAAGCTCTCTTGGTTAATATAAGAGCAATCTGTGATTTTAGCTTGTTCAGTGAATTAAGTACCCACCAAAAATGAAAGAGAGGCAACTTCAGAAAATCATTCTTTTAAAAAGACATGAATCATGAACAGTATGTTAACTAGTAATTTTGTCATCCTGATATATTGAGAATTTATGTTCCTCTTGACCTTTTCCAATGTATGTTTGGGGTTTTTTTTAAATCTCATTATCGGTATTATCCTCTATAATGATAAGCAGCATTCAGTGGTTCATATATCTTGTCACTTTATTTATGCCAATGTGGCACTAATTGGGTATTGTGGGTATTTAGTTCATACTTTCATGGCAGTTTCTTTCTAATGGATATAAATTGAGTGAAAAAAAAGAAAATTACTATTAGCAAGATAAGTTTTTCCCACTTAATAAACCATATAGCTAACCATGTTTATACTCCATAAATTTTTTGTGTGTAAATTGTTGTAAGAATATACTTTGCTTATGTGCAAGCTAATTGAATCTTGGCATTTTAAAAGGCTTTTCCACAACTTCTGCATAGACTGTAAATACACTGTACCATGTAAGTGCACATGGTATTATTTCCTAAAGTGAAAGGAAAGTGAGAACTGGTTCAATATGGGGCCAAATCACCAGACTGAGACATGAGCTATTATCATCTCAATTACAAAATTAGGACAGATAAATTTCTTTTGAGACCCGAGAGAAGGAAAAACTTCATTTAATAAGAGGGCATTCTTACTGACTGTTCACAACAGACTGGTGGTAAACCCACATCACCAAAGCAGACTTCAGCAAAGCAGCATAGAAATTAAACTTCAGTGCCTCTAAAGGGTGTTTCATTTCATTAAGAAAATGTTAAAATGTGATTGTATGATGCTGTCCTCCCACTCACTTTTTCTACACCATTATGCAGTTTACTGTGCCTCTCAGTTATGCTAATAGAAACATTTTCAAGCCAAACAAATTGTATCACTGATTTTTTTTTATATGAAAATAGCTCTTTTTCAAGTTAATTTTAATTCCAACATGGAACTTTCTTCTGTTAGTTTTGCAAGTTTACAACTAATCAATGTAATCAAACTGCCAACATGGTTTTACCTCATTATAATGCTTCTGTGAAGGCATCTGTTGCCAGAAACCACATAAAACAAATAATTATGCCACCAATAATAACAATTAATGTAAAAACGATTTGAATTATTCTGAGCATTTCTAACCCATTAGTTAGATTTTAGGATAAAGATTGGAAATTATAACTGGGCATGGGCACAGTATGCACTTTCAGAGCATAAAACTGCATCTGTTAATGTGAGACTATTTAAAAAAATACCTTCTCTGGGGATTTTGAAAAGATCATCATGATTTTTAAAAGATTTCTGTGGCAGAGAATTTTTGTAGAAAGCACCTCCTTGTGCAACTATTACTTTGTAAATGAATTGCTTTTAGCTATCTATATTAAAGAAGAGCTTCACGTTCTTTGATTCACATTCACAGTCATGAAAAGCTGTCACAGCTGCATGTCCTTGCAGGTTTTTTCTGTGAAATATAGTTCTTGGATAGGATGCTGGACTAAATGTGAACTGGCTTTGTCTTGTACAACTGCCTTTCAGTTGGGTTGGCGTAAACATGCACTAGCTTCTGAGAAAAAAAATGGTGTATTATAAAAAAATCTTTAATATAGAAACAAGGACTTTTAATAAAAGTATAAAGCAGACCAAGGAACGCCCTTGTGAACGACATTAGTGCTCCAATATTAATTTCTGTTTTGAAAAGCAGTCTTGTTTGCATGTGTGGTTATAAATTGCCAGTGATACTAGTCACACCGTCCATTACAACTGCTTCTTAGCCTCACCATTACTTCGGTTGCTTTAGACACTGAAGCTGCAGCATTTGTAATCAGCTGAATATGTAACAGTGTGATTAATGATACTTTTCTAAAATATTCCACAGTGACCACAAAAACAATTTCAATTAAGTGTTGTTGAAATTCCCTTTCTGCCATTCTAAATGCTGTGAATAGATAGAAGTTAATTGAGGTTAAGATAACATTTAATTAATCCACTCTGACACTAATATAGTGTCATATCTATTTAAAGGCATATGGGGTCCATCGAAGTGGTCATATTTGGACTACAAATGAGAATTAGAGGGAATCAGATAGATCAGGTTCAAGACCATCTGAGGAACCTGAAGGTGCATAAGTCCATGGGACTGGATGAAGTCCATCCACAAGTACTGAGGGAGCTGGCAGATGAAGTTGCTAAGCCACTTTCCATTGTATTTGAAAAGTCGTGGCAGTCTGGTGAAGTTCCTGATAACTGGAAGAGGGGAAACATAACCCCCATTTTCAAAAAGGGAAAAAAGGAAGACCCAGGGAACTACAGACTGGTCATTCTCACCTCTGTGCCTGGCAAGATCATGGAACAGATCCTCCTGGAATGTCTGCTAAGGCACATGGAAAATAAGGAGGTGATTGGTGACAGCCAACACAGCTTCACCAAAGGCAAATCATGCTTGACGAATTTGGTGGCCTTCTACGATGTTGCCACAGCATTGGTAGATAAGGGGAGAGCAACTGATGCCATCTACCTGGACTTATGCAAAGCGTTTGACACTGTCCCGCATGACATCCTTGTCTCTAAATTGGAGGGGCATGAATTTGATGGACGGACCAATCCTTATTAGTGGATAAGGAATTGGATGGATGGCTGCACTCAGAGGATTGCGGCCAACAGCTCAATGTGCACATGGAAACCAGTGACAAGTGGCATTCCTCAGGGATCAGTACTGGGACCAGTGCTGTTTAACATCTTTGTTGGCGACATGGACAATGGGATTGAGTGCACCCTCAACAAGTTTGCCGACGACACCAAGCTGTGTGGTGCGGCCCCCCCCCCCCAAGGAAGGGGTGCCATCCAGAGGAACCTGGACAGGCTTGAGAGGTGGGCCCATGCAAACCTCATGAAGTTCAACAAGGCCAAGTGCAGGGTCCTGCACCTGGATCAGGGCAATCCCAGGCACAAATACAGGTTGGGCGGAGAATGGCTTGAGAGCAGCCCTGAGGAGAAAGACACTTGGGGGAACTGGTGGACGAGAAGCTCAACATGAGCCAGCAATGCACACCTGCAGCCCAGAAAGCCAACTGCATCCTGGGCTGAATCAAAAGAAGCATGGCCAGCAGGTCGAGGGAGGTGATTCTGCCTCTCTACTCTGCTCTGGTGAGACCCCACCTGGAGTACTGCGTCCAGCTCTGGAGCCCTCAGCACAAGGAGGACATGGACCTGTTGGAACGGGTCCAGAGGAGGGCCATAAAGATGATCAGAGGACTGAAACACCTCTGCTGTGAGGACAGGCTGAGAGGGTTGGGGTTGTTTAGCCTGAGAAGAGAAGGCTCCAAGGAGACCTTGTAGCAGCCTTCCAGTACCCAAAGGGGGCCTACAGGAAGGATGGAGAGGGACTCGTTATCAGGGAGTGTAATGATAGGACACGGGGTAACAGCCTCAAACTGAAAGAGGGTAGATTTAGATTGGATATCAGGAAGAAATTCTTTGCTGTAAGGGTGGTGAGGCACTGACACAGGTTGCCCAGGGAGGCTGTGGATGCCCCATCCCTGGAGGTGTTCAAGGCCAGGCTGGATGGAGCTTTGAGCA
Source organism: Dromas ardeola (assembly GCA_013398915.1). Classification (NCBI taxonomy): domain Eukaryota; kingdom Metazoa; phylum Chordata; class Aves; order Charadriiformes; family Dromadidae; genus Dromas; species Dromas ardeola. The sequence goes on from VYZM01024247.1 coordinate 27,086, forward strand.
GCCTGGTCTAGTGGGAGGTGTCCCTGCCCAGGGCAGGGGGGTTGGAACTAGATGATCTTTAAGGTCCCTTCCAACCCGAACCATTCTATGATTCAATGAATAAATGTTTATATAAGCATATATAGAAAATAGGCATGTTTCTTTTCTCTGACTTACTAGTTGAATGAAAAGACCCCTTCCTATCTCTGTCAGCTGTGTAGAAGAGACCTGCATGTGCAGGCATACCTCTTTGGGGCAGAAATTATGTGTGTGTGTCCATACAGAGGTAAAAATATTTCTTTTCATATTTGGTTCTCTGCAACGAAGTTATTTATTCAACATTGATAAGGAATGTGATCCTTCTGTCAAGCTAAGAACTGAAAGATACTTTTGTCTAGGAAACTGTAGACTAAGAATTCATAAAACCGTAGAGACAAAATCTAGCTGTAAATTAACATTTTAGTGAGGCTAAAAAGTATAAAATTCTCAATAGAAGTTTGTAAGTGGTGAATATTAACGCATAATTGTAACTCCATAAAAAGGTGCAAAAGGTAGGCTTTTAGTCAAGAGAAATAAAAACCACTGCTTTACTGATCAACTTTTAGTTAATGACTAGAGAGTCATGTTGGTAATCCATCTGATACATCAATGTGTCGTGTCCTTCCTTGTGATTATTACAAAAATGTAAAGGGCATCTCAAGTTCTCTGCTTTAGCTGTGAAACTGGTTGCAGTCCTCTTTGTTTACAAGGAGTATACAAAAATCCCATTTCCCTGGAAAGAAAAGGAATCAAATAACAGATTGGGTTTTCTCACAGATTTAAAATCCTTGGCAAGCCAATTCCTTCACAAGCCTCTCTTTTGGATATTCCTGTGTACCTTTTCCTAGTATCGTTATGTGTCTAGGGATTTTCTTTTTACCCTCCTACTTTGTGGTGTTTTCCTCTGCCTCTCTTAAACACACACTTTGTGGTTCTGGCAGTTGATCTATGAGTCCCTGGAAAATCTCTTTGCAGAATACTTCGGGCAAAAGCCTTTTTTATTTTGGCTATTAAAAAGTAAAGGGAAAGTTAATTACCTTTTCATTTACAGCGAACAGTATAGCAGCTGTTAGGCCCAATAACTTCAGCATATAATCCAAAACAAACCAAGAAATGTTCGTTATTATTGATTTTTTTCAGTATTTATTGTGTAGGGTATAAAAGTTCTGCCTGAGCAGACAATTTTACCTGCACTCAGTTTCAGCCCAACAAAGTATTTAAGAATGTATTTAATTAAAGTGTGGACATGCACTAAAAATCAAGTCTCTATTGATCTTCTTTGCTGACCTGGCTGTTTTAGCACTATGTATGTTTTTTTGATAGGTGTTCACAGCCAGGTACAGTCTGTCATAGTACCTACTCTAAGTTGGATAGACAATTTTTGTCCAAAATTTCTGAAGATTCTTAATATGTCACTCTTTCCAACCAAGTAATAATCTGTAGGTGGAAATCTCTAATTTTTGTAATATAAAATATATTCAATCTTGTTTTAACAGAGTAAGAAACAAGAAGCTCCTAAAGAAGAACAGGGACCAACAACGAAGAATTTGGATTTCTGGGCACAGCTTATTACTCTGATGGTCACCATCATAGATGAAGATAAAACAGCATATACACCTGTTTTGAACCAGTAAGTAATTACTTTCCCTGTAAAAATTAAGAATCGTGGATATATTAAAATAAGGACAGGAAATACACCTGAATCAGTAGTTGTATTTTAAATATAATCTAGCTAGATATTTTTAAAAATACAGAATGTAACATTGACATAGTTTGATAAAGACTTAGTGCTGTGGTGGTGGAAAGATAACTTTTTGTTTTAGGAACACTAAAGACATGTGGTATATGAACCATGCCAAAAACTTAAGTAGCAAAACATTATGTTAAGAGAACTAAATGGATAGACAGAAGGGAGAGTTCAGTGAAATAATGTGATGGTATAAATGTTAGTATAGTATCTTGGCACACAAGGTGTTCAAATCATGATGAGAGTTTTTTAGGCATTATAATAGAGTTTTAGCAATGTATTTGTAAAAGAATAATGAACTTCACAAAAAGACCCTCTCCAAATTTATGATCGGCTAGAGAGAAAGCCTAGACAGGCTGACTTGAAAATTCATAAAATGGAGAGCAAGATCCTGGACTTACCAGAGATAGAAGTTGATTTCTCAAAATTGAAGATGTAACAGATGAGGGAGGTACAATCAATAACTAAGACAAGTTGAATAACTTACGGTTGATACACTAGTAGAGAAGAGAGGGCAAATTGATAAACATAGAGGGAGGAGAGAGAGTGCTGGGTTTTGAAAATGAAATATACAGGAGAAGTGCAAAGGAACATATTTCACATATTAAGGCTGGATAAACGGATGTCGCACTGATTGAAAAGTGACTTGATGAGTGCCTAGGGAAAAGTTTTAGCTCTTTTAGCTCTTTGGAGCTATTTTACAGAGAGATTATAGAAAATCTGGGCATAGTCTAGCTGTGATGATTTATGCAAAAGTTAAAATTGAAATTTATATTCAGATTTTGGCTACGCGATAGAGGTGTCTGCAGTGACATTTAATGGAATTGTCTGAAGGGGAGCAAGAACAAGTCTATTCCTTTCAGCCAAAACAGGGTAGATACTAAAAGGCACTCTGTACGTGGAGATGTGCTTGGCTGTTGATAAAAGGTACCATACCTTTTTAAGTGGACCCACAGTGTAATTACCAAAGAAACCTACTGTTGATAACCAGAAGTTGGAAGGTATTTCATTGTCTTCTGATTCCTTCCTTTCCTTTAAAAAAATGAAGGATTGTTTCAGTCCTGGATAATAAATTTCTCTTTGTTGAGTCATTTCCTGCACCAGCCTTATTAAGGGACAAGTTCTTACCCTACTTTTTTCCTGTTTACTCCATTTATACAACTTAGTGTGAAGTTCCTCTATTAACAAAAGCTCAAATTTTTGTCTGACTGTCTATAACAAATGTACTTATTATAAAACATCTAACTGGAACAAATAACAAATACATACATGTGTTTCATTTCAGTCTTTTCACTGAAATTAAACAAGAGTAATTGGGGGTTAATTATCCTAAAAATTGTTCTAACTATATTCTTATGCAAACATGAGGGAGAAAGGAAAGGGATAAAGAACAGAGTTCCTCGGTGGGGATTAGGAGATTCCCTAAAGTACAGCTGAGTGGTTGTGTAAAATGTGAAGAGAGAATCAGGAGTGGGCAGAGTTGAGGCAGATTAAGGGAGAGTGTGTGTGTGACTTCTCTCCCATTTTCACTGTTGTTTTGGAAGTATAAGCATAAGTAGAAGGAATAAAGAGTCTTTGAGAAATAGGAGGCATCATGAGCAAGAGATGAAGAGGCTGTGGGTGGAAAAACTTGAAAAACTACTCAGAGTTGCTTTGGATACGTTTTTTTAAAAGAAAAGCTTCTCCTAACACAAAAGCAGCATGAAAAAACTGTTGAGAAAACTGACAGAAAGCCTCTTCCCCCTTGCATACCCCAGAAAAGAAAATGGATGAAAGGAAAATATATGTTGAATGCATAAGAATATTTCAAAACTATGACTCCTTATCGGAAATATATGGCCATGCGGTATCTCAATGGAATATTGAGGCCTATGTCTATTTGAGTCCTCTTGTAGAAATGAGGTCACTGAAGATCCCCAGGAGAGCTCCAAGCATTCTGATATGAGTTTTCACAATGGTATAATGTTACTCAGAATTTTTTTCCTCCACCAATTTTGGAAACCCTATTTTTATATCTACCTTGGAGGCAAAAAAAAAGATGCTGTGATAGAGCAGTCTGAACTGCATCAGTTGATGAATCCAGATGCAATATGACATGATTGCCTCAGCAAGCATTGCAGCAACTGAAAAGACCATACCAGACCATTCAGTGGGAGTTGTGTGGGCAACCTGCAGACGTTATATGACATAAGAAACTTGACAAGTCGGAGGAAAAAACGTGAAGTCTGGTATTTAAGTTGTAAAATTCTCATTCTACTAGTTAAAACATTGTAAGATGTAATCAGAACCTGATTCACAAGCAAATCCAGGACTTCCTGGCACTTGTCAAATATGCATTGTACACACTGCAAGGTAACAGAAATTGCTATATAAATAAAATATCTGTTCAATTAAAAGGAACAAAAAATCAGGAACAAAAGCTTCAGCTGAAATATGCTCGTGCATTTGGAAATCAAGATCTAAACTTTGTGTCTCTGCACATCTTTAGTAAGAATCTTTCCATTTAATTGTATAGAACATATACTCAAAATAGTTATGGGTGGTGATGTAATAGAAATTTAATAAACAAACACCTCTGGTGGGACTTCTAAATTTGTTATTTACTGATTCTTACATCTTTGCAATGTAAAGATCTATTTTTTTTTTCTTCTGTGAACACTCTGTGTTTCATACTCTTATTTAGTACTTCATAGAATCATAGAATGCCAGGTTGGAAGGGACCTCAAGGATCATCTGCTCCAACCTTTCTTGGCAAAAGCACAGTCTAGACAAGATGGACCAGCAGTCTGCCCAGCTGAATCTTAAAAGCGTCCAATGATGGGGAATCCATCACTTCCCTGGGGAGACTATTCCGATGGTTGATTGTTCTCAGTGTGAAAAACTTTCCTCTTGTGTCCAATTGGAATCTCCCCAGGAGTAACTTGTACCTGTTACCCCTCATCTTTTCCATGTGACTACTTGTAGGAAGGGAATCTCCATCTTCTTTGTAGCCACCCTTTAAATACTGGAACAAGGTGATAAGGTCTCTCCTAAGCCTTCTTCACTCAAGGCTGAACAAACCAAATCCTCTCAGCCTTTCCTCATGTCGTAGGCTTCTCAGTACTTTGATTGTCTTTGTGGCCCTTCTCTGGACCATTTCCAGCCTGTTCACAACTTTTTTTGTATAGCAGGGACCAAAACTGATCTCAGTATTCCAGGTGTGGCCTGACAAGCGCTGAGTAGAGTGGGGTAATGACTTCTTTATTGCTGCTGGTGATGCCCTTGTTGATACAAGCCAGCATCCTGTTGGTTTTCTTTGCTGCAGCAGCACACTGTTCACTCATATTGAGCTGCATGTCCACCAGGACCCTCAGGTCCCTTTCCACAGAGCTGCTCCCCAGCTGGGTGCATCCCAGTCTGTGTTGCAGTCCTGGATTGTGTTTTCCCAGGTGCAAGACCTTACGCTTGTCCTTGTTGAACTTCATAAGGTTCTTGTTAGCCCACTCTTCCAGCTTATCGAGGTCTTCCTGCAGTGTGGTTCTCCCTTCCAAAGTGTCCAGTTCCCCACTCAGTTTGGTGTCATCAGCAAACTTCATCAGGGTACACTTGATCCCATCATTCGGGTCACTTACGAAGATACTAAACAGTGTTTAGTATCCCCACTTNGCATGTCAGCCAGTTCCCACCCACTG
>VYZM01024261.1:0-13745 GCA_013398915.1 Dromas ardeola
GCTGTCCCAGCTGTATCACCTCCCAGCCTCTTGCCCACCCACTGTGGGGCAGAGTGAGAAACAGAGAAAGCCTTAACTCTATGCAAGTACCATTCAGCAATAGCTAAAAGATTGGCATGTTATCAACACTGTTTTAGTCACAAATCTAAAACACAGCACCATATGAGCTGCTATGAAGAAAATTAACTCCATCCCAGCTAGGCCCAGGACATCCCTTAAAGATATTTTTCCATCACTGTTGTCTTTTTGAAGACTGAGAGATTGTATTGACATGATGGAAGGTTTCTTCTACTCTCTCTGACATCTCTAGTTCTCACTTCTTTTACATAAAGGCTCCTCTTCTCCTCATAAGACGAGTTGACTAGTGTACAGGTAGATGTCTTGCAACTGTTCCCCAATTTTATATTGCCTTTCACTTGCAGATGGTTCTGTTCTGCCCGTGGGTGTTTCAGATCATAATTGTGAACTCCAGAAAGTCTTTCCCACTTGCCGTGTGTCTCTTGTGTTTGCTTCTTAATTAGCCTTTGTTGTTCACAAAGGCCTTAGCATAGCACTGAGAAGTGACCATAGTTGTCACAGAGGGTACAGTTTGTAAGTGATGGTATCTGTCTGGGATTCTTATGCAATTGCCTAAGTGTACCCTAAGTGGTAAAGACTGTAATACCTGTAGACCTCAATAAGAGAGCATTATGGTTACTATTCAGACAACTATTAGTCTTCTGTGGACTTACATAAAGAAACATTCTTTCCTTCAGGAGGTTGTATTTGCAGTAACCTCTTTCTCTCATTCTTCCCTTTTAACNGTGGTTGAGTCTCCATCTCTGGAGACATTCAAAACCCGCCTGGACGCGTTCCTGTGTAACCTGCTCTAAGGTGGCCCTGCTCTGGCAGGGGGGTTGGACTAGATGATCTCCAGAGGTCCCTTCCAACCCTATGATTCTATGATTCTATGATTCTATGATTCAAAAATCAAGTGAAATGTCTTTGTATGCATTACTTGACTATCTGCATCACTACTGCCCTCCTAGTGAAATATCTGAAAAAAGTTCCTGTGTAGATAAATACTTAGATGCAGCTTTTTTGGAAATGGCAATAGATCTACGTGCTTTCATTTCTAATGTCTTACAGAGTGATCATCATAGCTTTTATGAAACTATTCGTATGAAGTTTTCAGTTTCCTTCAAATTTCAACAGCTGAAAAGAGGAGGCATGATCTGTATCTGAAAGACAAAGAAGAAAGCACTGGTTTATTGCATTTTTTGACTTGCATTACCTCCCAAAATGTGTAAAGCATTTATATACTTTTGTGCTCCTTGCTGGTTATTACTGGAGCAAAAGAAGGATTGTATTATATGGACCAGGCTTAGCACATGAACAGTCATGGTGTTACTGCCCTGTGAATGATATGGCTAGTATGAATGAAATATTTTAAGCTTTACTTTTGTGAGATGTAATTGACATCCTAAGTGATAGGTATTTGACATTCAGTGGCTTTTTCTTTAGAATCTGATGTAGAAGGTATAGTTCATCCCAATTTGAATAGAACTATTTGATTATAGGAAAAATACTGATAAATGCAATTTTCTGTCATCACAATTTCTAAAAGTTCTGATCTTCAGTCTTCCGTTTATCTTCCATTTATCTTCAATCTTCTTCTATCTCTATGGTAGGCAATTTCTGATAATCTTGATTACTGGGTACTCTGAAACTCCTGAAAGATTTAGAATTTGGACAGACAATGAACAGTTGAAAGCAGAAGTTCCAAAAGATGTTTTTTCCCCTCTTTGTGGGTTGATCCCAGCAAACAGCTAAGGACCACAGAGCTCCTCACTCATTCACTGCCCCACAGTGGTATGGTGGAGAGAATAGGAAGAGCGAAAGCAAGAAACTCATGGAATGAGATAAAGATAGTTTGATAACTGCAAGAAAGACAGAAAGAAGGAAGGAAGGAAAGAAAACCCCAAAACCTAAAACAAGTGATACCAAAGCAATCACTCATAGCCTCCTACAAGATGACCGATGCCTAGCCAGTCCCCAAGCAACACCTACTTTATGAAGAAACACCCCCCAGTATTTATTGCTGACCATGACGTTATATGGCCTGGAATATCCCTTTGGTCAATTCGGGTCAGCTGTCCCAGCTGTATCACCTCCCAGCCTCTTGCCCACCCACTGTGGGGCAGAGTGAGAAACAGAGAAAGCCTTAACTCTATGCAAGTACCATTCAGCAATAGCTAAAAGATTGGCATGTTATCAACACTGTTTTAGTCACAAATCTAAAACACAGCACCATATGAGCTGCTATGAAGAAAATTAACTCCATCCCAGCTAGGCCCAGGACATCCCTTAAAGATATTTTTCCATCACTGTTGTCTTTTTGAAGACTGAGAGATTGTATTGACATGATGGAAGGTTTCTTCTACTCTCTCTGACATCTCTAGTTCTCACTTCTTTTACATAAAGGCTCCTCTTCTCCTCATAAGACGAGTTGACTAGTGTACAGGTAGATGTCTTGCAACTGTTCCCCAATTTTATATTGCCTTTCACTTGCAGATGGTTCTGTTCTGCCCGTGGGTGTTTCAGATCATAATTGTGAACTCCAGAAAGTCTTTCCCACTTGCCGTGTGTCTCTTGTGTTTGCTTCTTAATTAGCCTTTGTTGTTCACAAAGGCCTTAGCATAGCACTGAGAAGTGACCATAGTTGTCACAGAGGGTACAGTTTGTAAGTGATGGTATCTGTCTGGGATTCTTATGCAATTGCCTAAGTGTACCCTAAGTGGTAAAGACTGTAATACCTGTAGACCTCAATAAGAGAGCATTATGGTTACTATTCAGACAACTATTAGTCTTCTGTGGACTTACATAAAGAAACATTCTTTCCTTCAGGAGGTTGTATTTGCAGTAACCTCTTTCTCTCATTCTTCCCTTTTAACATACATATTCTGCTATTTCTTTACTGTAGTTGGTTACGTGGAGTTTACCTGGAGGGATCCGTGTGCAGGACCTGACCTTGAGAATGTGTAATAAATATTGAATTCTAGTGGAAAGGGTAGGGGAAGAAGAGCAGCGAAGAAACTACCAAGGTTGTGAACAGGAATTTCTCTTTTAAAATGGGCAATTATGGATAACTTGTATTTTTATCTTCAGGCTACACTGATTAGCTTGCTCTAGTAAGTCCCATTAAATCTTTATCTTTTTTGCTTTTAGTGCAATATATGAATTGTTCTGCTGTGCTTCAAACAATAAAGTAAATGCTGATCACTTTTATGGAAACATAGTATACAAATAATGCCAGAATAGGTAAATCACTTGGAGTAATTATTTTTACAAAACAGCTAAGGTGAGATAGAACCTGAAAAGTATTTTTTTATTTTTTTATGGCATTTCACTGAAATTTTAACTGCTATGTTATTGCAGATACTGTCAACAGTATTTTTTTACCAGATTTCTTGAAGTGCAGGACTATTGTCTAGAGAGAAGCCATAAGCTTGAAATCTACTACTAATTTTAAAGCAATGTTTTCATGTATTATACTTGTCACTGAACACCTGTGTATAAGTTTAACAAATACCATATTCAGTATTTTTTTTCTTTCTGCCAATATATAAAGTCACTGAAGCAAGAGAGACATGCAGGCCTCGTTAATGGCATTCATGGAGTTTATTGATTTCAGTTCATCTTGTGGTCCCATGCTAAAAGATGGCAACAGTAGTGAGAATGTTTTAGTTGATCTGAAGTTAAGCAATGCTCTAACTGGTCATTCAAAGAACAGGGATTTGGTGTTTAAAGTCTTGAGATAATGGAATCCTGCTCTTGAATCTTACCATCAGTAATACTACAGGTGTTTGATGTTTACATAGAATTTTTAGACTGACAATAACTTCTAGTAAGCTTAGTAAGTTTGGTTAAGAGGCTGTTTGTAAGATTAGAATAAATTATAAATTGGATTAGTCACTTGCTGCAACACTTGTATAGTTATTTCTGGTTTGATAAGCATAAAATGTGTTGAAACTGAAGTTGATTGTGCTTCATATTGCTAAAGGGTAAATGGAAAGAGAAAATCAATTATAGTTAGAGATACTAGATTCTCGTGAGTTGAAATGAGTTAGATGAGCTAATAAAAAGCTTCAAAAGAATGAATCATTTTCAAGAAATAGATGTGTACTGAATATCATGATGTGCAGGAGCCTAAAATGTCATTTGTTTACGGTTTACACAAGGAACCAAAGCTTATTTTAAGCCTATACCCAAAGAACAGAGCAGGGACACTGTGACTGTCCAGATCAGAGACCTAAATATCTTTATTAACACAGCCTTTTTATGGTCTCTATGCCTGGGATTTCTTCTAAAGGACATCAAGGGGACACAGCAACATGGTATATATCACTCATTATGATGTGATACTGATCCCAGTATGATGGGATTGGACTGATATTCTAGACTTGTAAATGCTTGCAGTTCTGATGTTTAATGGCTGTGGAGACACAGAGGTCCCTTTAGAGAAGCAATAGGAAGAAGCTTCTTCCCACCCCACCACCATTTATAAGACAAGAAAGCGACTCTCAGCCAACTCTGTTCCCCAATCTTATTTCTCTGCCCACCTCCAGATGTGCCAAGCACATCAACTGTCGGGCAAATAGTAAAGAGCTGTGGTTGAGTCAGGTGGCATATTTTAGATAACATTTTAAGCTATGAAGTTTAAGGAAGTATCTTTTCATGAGTTCAGCATAGTTGTTTTGTGGAATGCATGGCCACAGAAGATTGTGGAGACTACAAGTGTAAATATACAAAAGTAGATAAATTCGTTAGTTCTGGTACATTCTCTATCTATAGATAGGGTGAACAAGGTACAACTGGTTACTGATTTTTCCTTTATAGTAATCGTGGGTCTTCATTTGAAACTGTCTGTAGACAAGTTCAAAACAAATAAAAAGACATATATTTTCATGTACTGCACAGTTAATATATGGATTTATTTGCTAATGGTGTTGTGGGTGCCAAAAAGTTATATATGCTGAAAATGAGCTGGAAAGATAAATGGAAGAAAACTACATCAAGGGCTGCAAGATATAGATACTACCTCTGCTTCAGAAAGTCCCTAGGCATGAATCAGCTGGGGCTGAGGGATTATGCTAGTAAAGTATCATTATGTACTTGCTCTGTTCTTGTACTCATCCCTAGGAATGGGATATCCCTAGGATGCTAGATAAATGGATGGCCAAACTACTTCATACTTCTTAAGAACACTTAGGTTAGTTTAGATATACTGCTGAGAAATCCTTCAGTGACAATGTATAAAGAAATCCAGCAATGGATATAATTTCTTTTGTGACTAGATCTGTTTTAGCGAGGCCGCTGACTCTCCAGTATTAGTAGTCTGCAATAACCTCTGTTTATACTTATTCTTTAATTTACAATGTAGCTCAAAATACGAATGTTGGAGTTCAGAAGCTGGCTGGGGAGATATGGCGTACTTAATTGACTAGTCTGTGGGCTAAACTGCTGCCAGTTCCTGAGCAATCTCATCCTCTTTTCGGAGCGTGCAGGGAAAGGGAGCATGAAAGAAATAGTTACAGCTGCCAAGCTCATATTTAGGTAAGAAATGACAGATTTTTCTTCACTTGGAGATTCACAAGGCAACAGTGGAACTGTGTGAACTCTGGTGAGGTTTCATTACTACTCAGTTTTACACAAGTCTGAAATCACTGTCTTTGTGGTAGGAGAATAGGATTGATGAAAGTTATCAGGACAATTTAGGTCGGTGGCAGCAGAGCGAAGGGTGGTATGATTACGTGATTTCAGGTATCATAACCCCTTATAGCTTGAGTTTGACCTGCTTCAGTGAATTCCTCAGCCTTGGGGCTCTTTTCAGCTACTGAGGAGAGATTGTTAATCAGAGTAGTAGATAGGGAGAGGGCTTATTAAAGAGGCATATTTGAATTCATATTGGGAGGCAAGGATGTGAAGGCAAAAAATTATATCCAAACACAGCAGAGCTTGAAGTTATTTTTCGTGGAAGCATAGAATCATAGAATAGTTTGGGTTGGAAAGGACCTCCAAAGATCATCTAGTCCAATTCTCCTGCAGTGAGCAGGGGCATCTTCAACTAGATCAGGTTGCTCAGAGCCCCGTCCAACCTGACTTTCAATATTTCCAGGGATGGGGCATCTACCACCTCTCTGGGCAACCTGTGCCAGTGTCTCACCACCCTCATTGTAAAAAATTTCTTCCTCTGTCTGGTCTAAATCTACCCTCTTTTAGTTTAGAACCATTACTCCTTGTCCTATCACAACAGGCCCTGCTAAAAAGTGAAGCCTTTCCAAATGCCCAAAACTGTAATTTAATGCTGCTTACAGAAAAGTTTTTTATTTACGTTTCATAATATATATAGATGTTTTAGGTTTTGGTACAGTTAGTGGAAAGTGTATGAAATTTCTGAAGTAAGATGTTTGTTGATTCTGATGCACCCAAAACTAAGGAAGTAGTATTGTAAATACAGAATATTATGAAGATCTTACCTTCTTATGTAAGTATTATGATTAAAAACTTGTTAGGTACTGTTTGCCAGTAGTTTATACTGTATTTGCTTCATTCTTCTGTTTTATTTGGTTTTGATAGTTGAGTTTGGCACTATAAATGTGTTTGAGACATAGGTTATTTGTGTTTTATTCCTAACTACATATTATAGTAAATTTTAATTACCACTTTTTTGATGTTGTTCAGCAGTATTAGTGGCTTCTATTAAGAGTTAGATTTGAACTTCTATGTAGTCTCTTTTCTCCCCAAGACTGATGACGTATGCCATGTAAAATAATCACCAGAACACATTCCTAATAAAAAAATAAATATTTTGCTACGTTCATAATCTTATAAACTTAATTTTGCATGACTTAGTGAAATTGTATTGGCTCTTGTCAATACATGGGCTTACTTCCTTCTCATGTGGAACACTAGGGTTCTTTCAGCAGGGTTTTGAGAGAAACTAATAACACCTCAGTATTAGACTGAGTGCTGAAGCTACTCCTTCCGCTGCCACTGAAGAAAAGTAGAAATAGGGAGGAGAAGGTATAGTAATGTTATGTGTTAATGTAGATAAATTTCACTTATATGAGAAATTTACTTAAGTTACCACATAGCTTCTGGAAGGGAACAAAAGGTATTTTGATAAATCATATTTTCATGTTATCACAGAACTTGAGAATCACAGAACTGTGGGCTAGTCTCAAAGACAGAGTTGGCTTTTAGGTGACGAGCCATGAAAAGGCTCAATCTGCTTGAATCTCTTACTTAAAAAGTCTTATGAAAGCTAAAAGTGTGTGTTTGGAATACATAGCTGTACTCAAAATAGCGTAAGCAGGTCAGAAGGCTCAGTGGCAGCAGAAATAGTCACTTTTTCATACTTTGCTTTAACTGTTTTCTGCGGCTTTCTGTCTTTATGTCTCAGTAGATCAATTAAATTTGTTTTTATTTCAGATGGAGTATTTAATGGAGTTGATCCCAAGTCTGATAGTGCTAAAATGGGGCGGTGGTCTAGGGTTTTACGCATGCCACCACAGTCATGAGAAACCAGGTATCTAATAGATCGCTGTCCTCTCACTCTCCTTCACACAACCTGTCACGCTCCTTCACGCAACCAGCTGTCTTTTGATGTAGAATGTAGCAGTTGATCCCTAAGTACTAGGTACAATTTGGGGGACTTTCATGCAGAGTAGTCATATGTAGTTTGCATTGAAATGATAAGCATTTATGTTACTGTTTGAACTTAGGTAATGCCTGTTCTATGTTTACTCTCTAGGTGATACTCTTAAGGTATCTTTTTGCTCTTAAATCACTCATGAGTACATTCTTACATTAATTATTCCTGCTCTGCCAATAGGATGGGAAAAAGACACAGAGTTAAATTAAAATTTATTCCCTGAGGGCTGATTCCCTGTCTCTCTTCCTTAAGAAAATGGGCTGAATATTTTTGGCTTTTCTCTGGGCAGGAAAGGGATTGCTTCTTGCTCATGCCAGCAGTCTGTACATTTTGATTCCTCATCTACCCCAACTGCTTTTTAGTTAAAGGTAAGATGATCTAAAATTTGTGTGAATACTGCTCCATTATCCTTTTGGAGGGTTTTTCCATTGTTAAAAGGCGATGCTTTGTGTCATTCAAATTAACTTGGCCTCTGTTTGCAGGGTAGTCGTTTGTCATGTGGCACGGTAACACAGCCCCTGAAGTTACATCTTCTAAGATGTAAATCATATGTCTCTGTAAATCATATGTCTTGGTAATATAACTACCATCAAAACCAGTCCCAAAAATCAGTGCGCAATAAGTATTAGTGGATTTCCAGGGAGAAAAAGCCAAACCCAACCAGTTACTAAAAGCCAACTCTTAATTTTGGCTTGTAAGATTAGCATGTGCTAAGACTTGCCATCCGGTTTAGCAATTGGTATAATTTAATTCACAATTGTCAGTACAGTTTATTGATGCAGAACTAATAGAAGGAACATTCAAAACTATAGATAAACTCTGACAATTTTCTGAAGGGCAGGAGATGAGTAGGGAATGCTGAGTGTCAGTTCATTACTTTGGAAATCAGGTTGAAATCACGGAATCACGGAATTTCAGAGTTGGAAGGGACCTCTAGAGATCATCTAGTCCCACTCCCCTGCTAAAGCAGGATTGCCTAGAGCACATTACTCAGGACTGCATCCAGGCAGGTCTTGAAAGTCTCCAGAGAAGGGGACTCCACAACCTCCCTGGGCAGCCTGTTCCCGTGCTCTGTCACCCTCACCGTAAAGAAGTTTTTCCTCATATTCGATCAGAACTTCCTGTGTTCCAGCTTGTGCCCGTTACCCCTCGTCCTGTTACTGGGAACCACTGAAAAGAGCCTGGCTCCATCCTCCTTCAACCCACCCTTTAGATACTTGTAAACATTAATGAGGTCTCCCCTCAGCCTTCTCTTCTCCAGGCTAAAGAGTCCCAGCTGTCTCAGCCTTTCCTCATAAAGGAGATGCACCAATCCCTCAATCATCTTTGTTGCCCTCCGCTGGACTCTCTCCAGCAGTTCCCTGTCCCTCTTGAGCTGGGGAGCCCAGAACTGGACACAGTATTCCAGTTGTGGCCTCACCAGTACGGAGTAGAGGGGGAGAATGACCTCCTCTGACCTGCTGGCCACAATCTATATGTCACAGTGGACAATACCAATGTTATTAACTCCAGAAGACTAATCACTTAGTTGTTAATATGTAATCAATTATTTGTGTTTAGATTGACAGATTTGCAATGTGGATTTGTAAGTATGAGAAAGACACTGAGAATTACGTGGATAATTTTATTGAGAGGAAGTAACTGGATCCTAGGGTCTTTGCTCAAACCGTAAAACTGCCATTTTTTAGTATGAGTTGTAGCACAATGAATTGGAGTTGACAAGTACTGTAGCAGCACAAAGGAATAACATTAGAGCTTCAGTAACACATTTTTCTGCATAAGTGTAGATATTTCAGAATAACTAGTATTCCCAGTAGAAATTACAGTGAACTAGTACTTAAAACGTTTGATATCTCATGTAAACGTAATATTGTCTCCTAAGGCTAAAATAATGAAAGCAGAGGACATATCCATGGTTTAGAGATGTGAAGTATAGTTAGGAGAATGAACAGAAAAATAGAGCCTTACCTTGCTTTTTCCTCTAGGCTATTAAAAAAAAAATAAAATGGCAAAACCTCATGAACAGAAATGTGGGTCAAATGGGAAGTTCAGCTTTCCTGAAGCTTCACCTGCTGCAGCAGATCTGTCTACTTTGATGTGATGGGATATAGCAGCTTTGAGATAAGATGATGGTAAAGCGGAAGAGCTGTTGCCTTTCTCATGGGGAGATTCACCCTGTTCTTACAGCTTGTTTTTTCTTGTAGCCCTTCTGGAGAGGTGGGGAGGGGGAGAAAAAGGTTAAATGCATGGATATAAGTTGTGGTAGTAAAGAGATTGTGCAAGTGCAGGAAGTCTAGCAGTTTAGACCAGATGGTACATCCCTTTTAAGACTGTCTAGTATTCATAATGTAGGGGTCCTGCCTATGGGGTGAAACTGAGGGAATTCAGTTTATTTAGCATGGAAAAGAGAAGGCCTCAGGGGGACCTAAGAGCAGCCTCTCAGGCTGGGAGGCTCCTGAGAAGAAGGAGCCACACTCTTTACTGAGGTGCACAGCAGGAGGGTGAGTGACACTGGGCATTAGCTGAAACAGGTACAGTTCTGTTTAGATATAGGAGAGGGGGGGAAGTATCAGTATTTGGATATTTAACTGCTGGAACAGGTTGCCCAGGGAGGTTGTGGAGTCACTAACCTTGGACATTTTCAAGACTGAATTGGATAAAACCCTAAGCAACTTGGCTGACCCTACTTTGAGCAGGAAGTGAGATAGAGACGTCCTGAGGTCCCTCTGAGCCTGAATGAGTCTATGAATTACTAGTGTAGGGAGGACCATGAGCCCCTGAAATGTAATTTTGTTGTACTCTACTTGTAAAATACTGAAAATGAAACCATTAGAAAGTAAATGTTGGCCTATATCTGAGCAAACTACTGTGCAAGTGTATGTTTTACCAAACAGAACATGCAGACTGAGACAGAGATTAGATCTGGACTTCAGAAGAATGAAAAAGTGAAATAGGTAATGAAATAGGAAACTTTCTGTGTGACTAGAAGACATGCAGAGGGGTTTAAAATAGTAGATTGTTTGAATAACCTGTGTAAGAAGTATATCTGTCATGCCAATATGCATGAATGATTGCTGTATTCCCATTTTCCTCTCATAACGTATCTACGTTACTTAATATGAAAAAGCCAGTTTCAAATCTGGTAACAAGTATTACAGCTTCAAGCTGAGCTTTTAACTAACCAGTAGCTGATTACAAGTTCAGTCATCCAGAAAGGAGATTCATTTACTGATGAGAATTGTATTAGATCTCTGGTACTGCCAAAATGCTGTCAGACTTCATGGTTATCTCCAGAACATGCAGAAAAAAAGAAACTGCAGGTGAATTCAAAACCAAAATGTTGAATTGTGCTTAGAAAGAAAAACAGATGACAGAAAGAGAGGAGAAAAAAAGTTGAAGAGTAGTGTCAAAATAAAGACTGAGAAGAAAATATATTTTATGCCACATTTTAGAAGTTGATACACCGAAGTAATTACTATTAAAACTATACAGATAGAAAGTTAATAGAAAACTACTTAGACAAGTAATTACAGACCATTACAATTGTTGCCCTCTTCTGAGTCCTTAATGTGGACCGAAATGTCTGAAAGTAACTTCTAAAAAAAATGGTAGCAGTTTAAATGTCCTTAGTTTAAATTTGCTGGTGCATTATCTTCAAAATTCATTAACAAAATTGTGATATTGCTGAGGCTTATAATTACTTATTGAGATTAAAAAGAAATGGAAACAACATGTTTGGATCAGGGTCTTGTAAACATACATATTTTTGTTCAAATTCTATGAGATTAATATGGTTTAAGAAAATAAAAAATCCAAAGGCAAAATAAAGTTCTGATGGATAAGTAATATTTTCCTTTAAATCAATGATGAACAGGGAACAATAATGAAATCTTCTATTTCTGTACTGACCAAACCTAAATAAAGATTTTTGCTTGTTTTGTAGTGACCTCTTACAAAACCAGGTTCCCATTCATTTTATGCAGTCCAATGAATTCAATGAAAGCTTGTTTAAAGGTTTGTCTTTGGATGCAAAGTTATCTGGTGACTTGAATATCATACTGGCACAAGTATTTGGACATACACAAAATTCATTGTTCAAAAAGAGTCATGGTTTTCTCTGAAAATGATTGGTATAGGCTTAATCTTCTGCAGTACCCTTCGGTACTGACTCAGGCTAATGCCATTGCCACCTGTGACACCTTGAAGATTTTATTTCCAGTTCCAGAAAGGAGTTTCCTATAATACACTGGAAATAATAGGTAGAATGACTTGGCTTATGCATCACTGAGAGCCCTGGGATGTGACCTCAGATACTTTCTGTGTGCAGAGATGAACACAATTCCAGAGTGGACTGATGGTTTCTGAGTTAGGAGTAATGGCTTCTGCTATACTGGTTCCAGATATTGCTCTACATTTGCAGCTCACTCTGTTATTGGTGCTGCAGTGATGTCTTTAGTCTGCACCAAACGTCTTATACTCTGAAGACATTATAATTGGGATACTGTGATTGCTGTTTATCCTGAAATTCCAATTATATCAGTGGGAATTACGGTTAAGTGAAACTTCTGTCTGATAATCTTACATTGTCTATGAATCTGCAATATTAAAAGCCATGCAAAACTATTTGCTGTGAATAGTGCTGTGAACCAACTTAGGCTTTGACCCTGCAAACAGCCTTACTAAAGCAAAGAGACTATTTCTTAGTGCACTAATAGTCCTATACATTGTATGGACTATTTACGCCCATTTGCAATAAGATTGGATCCTAGAGGTTCAGCCTGTGATTCTTGTGTTCTCTGTTTCATTTTCAGTTTGCAACAGTTTTCTGCCTATTTTAGAATAACTAACCAACATAACAAATGTGATTTACTAATTCTAATTAATTTATGAAGAGATTACCTTTTAAACACGCAGCTAAAATAAAGAGCTAAGTTAGCTGCAGATTATTCTTTATAAATCTGTCTCATCTATTTTATAGTAAAAATGGACACAAATGTGAATGTTTGGGGTAAACTACAGCATGCTTCTCCAGCTTACAGATCTAGTTCCACAGATTACTGGATGACTAGAAAATACGAATGCCTAGCAAGGAAATTAAATACGATTATTGATGAAGTTTTTTTAATAGCTAGATGAAATCCCTGGAAAGCGAAGCCCCACCAGGGGGCGCTGGCGTTTTTCTTTATGGGCTGCTTAATCTGAATGTAGGTTAGATTTAATCAATTTAAAAGGCGAACAAAGCGCTTAACGTTGCAGGATAAAAAATACTATATGTACAAGAAAACGGAAAAAATCGGTATACTGTAAACCTGTGGCAATTTTCTTTTCAAAGGTTATAAAAATACATTAGGTGCTTCATTCTTGTTAAGAGATGTATGCAAACTCATACTGAAGGCTCCATGTGACTGCAAGAACTGATAAGAAATTTTTAACTAATGTTCTGTAGCTCACTGTTGTAAGCTCTGACAAAATATTTTTTGCTACTTTTTGCAATGAACATGAATTTTAAACCTGTGATTGTAGATAAGAGCACGTAATTTAAAAGAAACATGCAGAAGAAATGAGAAACAGATTTTTTTTTTTTTCCTTGAAATGAAAAAGTAAGATTTTCCTATGAGGAAGAAAAGATCTTATTCTTCTGTATAATCAAGAAATGCTGTAATGTGTAGAAAAAAAAATATAACCTGCATTATGGTGGCTATCTTTGAAACTGCCCAGATTTGTCCATTTTAACAAAATGTGTTTCTTTTTGCCAAATTTTCCAAGCTAGGTCAGTGATCCTGTAAGCCTGTCGCATGACTTATCTAATTGTACAAATTGTGAATAACTGGCTTATGTCATCTTGATTAATGTAGAAGCGAGTAAACTCAGAGTGCAACACTTGTCAAAATGTAGCAGAATCATATCAACAATTGTTGCTCATGAAGACTGCTGCTGCCTACTTATATTCATAATCTATCCCAAATTTTGTAAACCTGATGGCAAAGCAGTCACTTAAGCATAGGGAAGGGAATAAATGCGTAGGGAAGACAAGAAGTGCTGGTATTCA
>VYZM01024264.1:5780-19185 GCA_013398915.1 Dromas ardeola
CATGAAACTGTCCAACAGGTCAGTAAAAAAAAAAAGTCATACACACATCCTGACATACACCAATTGTTAAGGTCACAAAATTAATGGTGTCAAATCTTAGGTGATCAAATAAAACATGATTTGCTGTCAACAAGCCCCAAGGTTAGGAAGTCAACTTGCAGCAACTTTTCCCTTCCTATTATGCTCACAGGGGGTGGCAGACCCTGAGAAAAAAAAATCTCCACACAGTAGTGGCCTGCAGAGTCAGGGAAAACAGCACCTTCGCCTCCACAGTACCTGTGCAATAAAAGCCCCACCAAATATACAGTCACACCAAGTTTCAAAGCTTTTAATAATTCAAACTAGCAATGCTGCAAGAAGAAACTGCAAACTTACATGCTGGAGAAGGGGGAGAGCCAGTGTTTGGTGGAAACCGTTCCCCTCACGTTCTTTGTATTTTGGGGGATGAAGGAAATTGTTTAAAGATTATTTGGTGAAGTTCTTGAAATGCTTCTATTACATAACATTTTTGATAAACATATATCATAAACAGACAGCACACAGAACTGATTTTCAAAACTTAAGTTAGGTACCTAAATCAAGTACCTAAATCCCTCCAGTAAGGTTTCTGTCAAATACTGATTCAGCTTTAAACAGGTTAAAAGGTCATCAACTTTTGCCTATTTTTACCTCTTACTCCCTGTACGCCACTCCCAAGCTACCATCCCTTTGCGTTTCCCTCTATTTCGAGTCAGGCAGAAACTCCTTGACTTCATTCTGCCAAAATCGTTTGTACCAGCTAGAAGACTTCAATAGGGGAGTTGGGAGCAGGGGGGAGGGATGTGTTTAAACAAAGATAATTTTAACAGAACAGGGCTACAAAGTGACCACACATACAGTCATTCCAGCACATCCAAGGAGGGCAATAACCCCTCACGGGGACAGATAGCCACAAGCCACTAGGAGCAGTAATCTCTTCAGGCAGCTTGGTCACAGTCAGAAGAGTGGTCTGACCACAGACTAGTAACCTGCTCTTCAGGAGCTGAACACGTGGGTTGGCATTCAGGGACCAAGCAAAAAGCAGATGTTAGGTTCTCCACAAAACACATCACCTAACTTTAGGAAGTCAATTTTAATATTTCTGTTAATTCAAAACTTCATTGTTGAAGACAATCCAACTGCCAAGTATTTTAACTATTTTCCCCAAAAACACATGCGTAACAACTCTAGCAGGAACTGTTCAGTTATCAGTGTTATTGATCACTATCACTCAGTCTGAAATATAAATGAATGAAACATGCTGTACAAATATACAGAGCTTATGAAAAGGCAAATGCATTCATAATAATGAGTAGGAAGGCTTTTAAAGTTCCAGGAAATTCTTTAAAGCATTTGCAAAATGAACCACTAAACACAATTAGGCAGCCACAACTAAACTATTAAATTCCTACTCTTACCTGGGGGTCATCATTGCTGTTGCACTGGCTAAAGGCTCTCACTGACAAAAATTCACAAACCAGGTAAGTTACTATCAAGCAGTGCTTATGTTCATATATTTTTTGTTTGTTTAAGCATGTCTGCTATGAGGAAAGGCTGAGAGAGCTGGGACCATTCAGCCTGGAGAAGAGAAGGCTCAAGGGGGATCTCATCAATGTACATAAGTGCCTGAAGGGAGGCTGCAGAGAGGACACAGCCAGGCTCTTCTCAGTGGTGCCCAGGGACAGGACCAGAGGCAATGGGCACAACCTGAAACTCAGTAGATTTCCTCTGAACATCAGGAAACACTTTTTTCCACTATGAGAGTGGCCAAGCACCGGCACAGGTTGCCCAGGGAGGTTGTGGAGTGTCCATCTTCAAGGATATTCAGAAGCCAACTAGACATGGTCCTGGCAACCAGCTCTGGGTGGCCCTGCTTGAGGGCTGGTTGGACCAGAGGTTGGACCAGATGACCTCCAGAGGTCCCTTCCAACCTCAACCATTCTGTGATTCTGTGAACTAAAGACTGGGTTTTGTACCTAAAGCAGAAACCAGGTCCAACTGAATTATGCATTCTACAACCGTGCAGTAAAACTATGCAGCCAGCCTGAAGTAGAAGATATTAACTGAATGGCTAAGAAGTTAGTGTGACATTAAACAGTCTAAAATACTGCAAAACTTTATGTAACTCTGACATGCCTGAATTTAGCTTGTCCAGTATCCTTTACAGCTTCCACTGTTGCCATAACTAGTGCTTCTACGCAACAATAAAAAACGAAATTGAACTTTTAATGTGTTTCAACGTACTTCCAATAACCAACCAGATCTGACATATTAACCATGATCCCCTCAACATGCAGAGGTAACTAGAAGAGTTCTCAGAGACCACAGAAAACAATGACCCAGAGAGGCTAGACAACAACCTCCTGCTCAGGCGGCAATTTTGAAACAAGTGAATCCTGTAGTATACTGAACAAATAAGTAGATTAAGTCTTGTTGATGTGGAAACTATTAAGAATATTTGAGCACCTTACATTACAGCAGCAACATAACATATTGTACAGGTATTAAATACCCATAGAAAAGTTTTAATCAAGACAGATACAACAATATCAAAGGAACCAAACAGCAGCATGAAATAAACCCTAAGTTTCTAGAACTTGAAGATCAAGTTCTAACAATTCAACATGATCTTCAGTACTAGCTTCAATAAAATACTTCCTGAAGTAAGATTACAGTCAAAATACACACTGTGAAAAACAAAGCCACCCCAAAAAAGTCTGCCCAGTCCAGAATAAGTCATCATTAGAGTCATGTTAGTAAAAAACCTTTTGGTTAATTTCAGTTTTTTCCACAGCTAATGTAGTAATCACTCAAATGCCTTTAAAACAGTTGCCAGTCATAATCCTCCCTTCAGGAAGCTCATTCCTAGTCTCAGTAGACCATTGGGGGTCAAGTATCAGAATTTGATCTAAAAGTGTCAAGAAGTAGGAGATGTTACTCCCCTAAACTCAAACCAGCAAAGCCAACTAAAGAAGGGTGTGAATTAGGAATGAAGACTCAGTAAAGCATCTTATTCTTAGAGAGTCACTAATATAGAGGACACAAATACATAGTAGCACTTATTGCAACATAGAAGTGTCTTCAAGCTAAACACACTTCTACAAGTAAATAGAGAAACTTTTCCCCTTCCCTCAAAAGCAATGACCTCCTAGCCCTAGGAAAAAAAGACATTTAGTATGTTCATATCCTCATGTAATACATCACTATCAATAACAAAAGCCCTTGTGTATGAAAATACAGTATGCTGTAAGAAGATCTCTCTCGGCTAGTAAAGAGTAACTTCAGTAGACAGATTTTTTGTTCGTAACTTGCTGCAATTAGTTCTCAACTACAGAAGAGAACAGAGGATAGAATAGTCAGAATTGGGAGATGGAAAATGGCTCTATCACACATATCATAGCTTTAGTATATTTCAACTCTGTAGTACTACACAAAAATCCATCTCACCACTAAATTGCATTAATCTTTAAAGTCAGAATTTTCTTGATGTGTATATTTTAGGAAGAATATGTAGGAACCCTTAAGTATTCAATCTGCAATGTAAAACTACTCAACACAGATCATCCATCACTATAAAGCACATTATTTCCTAAAATGCAGGCAGAAACCAGAAGTGATTAAGGAAGCATTGTTTTTGTTTCATTCTAAGCTGAAGCTTCACCTGCCTTGCCACAGAAGTAAATTAAAGTCCACAGGGCAACAGGAGTTCTTATTTCAAAAATATATCATCTCTTAACTGTTCAGGTCTAATCCAACTCCATTGGTATCAATAGGACATTTAAAACTGATTTGGAAACAGAGAAGGACATCACATTGGCAAGGTCACCACACTAGCTTACATCATTTACGCTAGAACAAACGACCTTAGCTCAGAATGGATAGAGTTCCCCATAGCCAGACAAGCTTGTGTGCATCACTACAAATCAACAGTAAAATGAAAAGGCAGAAAATGAAAGGAAACAATACTACCTATGTAAAGAGAGAATTACATAGCATTCCGCTTGCAAGCCTTCTGTTATTGCAATGAGGAAACAGACACGCATATATAATTAATGTAATTGTAGAAACTGAGCAAGAAGTTTTTATTCTCACAACCAGACATGGCAACAGTGGGAGAAAGCAGACAGAACAAAGCGTTTCAGAAGCAACGTTAAGAATTCCCATAAGCCTGGGGAAATAAGTGCTATTGCAGTGACACTGCATGTCAAGAAATTACGACTTTTTACAAATCAGGATTCCTTAAATCCATTCATCTGCAGAACCACACACCCTAATAAGCGTGCCAAAGTGCTGCTGTTGAAAGGCATCTCATGGGAAATATTAAATGACTTATGATAGTCCAGATAGGCAAAAAAAAAAAAATCACTCTAATATATTCTTTAATCACATGCACAGCATTAGATCATTCCAGAACTCATGCAAGCCTATAGTTCATCCACTGAGAGTCTCAAGTTGCCAGACATGACTATTTAAATCAAGGGGGTTTGTGTTTGCATTTTTTCTAAGAACGCCTGCACATGTTAAAGCTTTCAACCTAAGACACTTTAAGAAAATACATAGCTTTAAAAAAGTTAAAAATAAAGGCTTACTCTAAGTGAAAAATAAATACAAATAGGTCAAGACTGCCATGTCAGAGGAAGTTGCCTAATCAGGAGATCAAGAAAAAAAAACATGCTAAGATTATGCAGTTTAGGCAAAAGACCCAAAAGGAAGGAGAGTATTTTTTCACCAATCACACAGATCTTCAGCAAAACACCACCCTGCGTCTTTAAATACATGCATATAGGTTATATACATGTATATCCACACAAGACCTGTGGATATGCACCCTGAGACTTGTTTTGGTTTTTTGGTTTTTTTTTTTATTTTTTAAGTTTAGACATAAGCCTGCACTTGAAAAAAGTATTCTAGCTATATACAGCAGTTGAAGATAGAGATTTGGAAGTTGCAATAGAGTAGAACTTGCTATTTGTTCTGTAGCACAGGCAATCTTAAACAGGACACTGATGACACAACATAAGCCATCATATGCTCTTTAGCAAAAGTCTGTGAAGTTTTCTACAGTAAAGGAGTAATACAGCCTTCCTACTTCCACAGTAGGAAGTGCCTAAGCAGACAGTTCAGATGACACAATTCCATTTTTCTAGCTCACGTGCACTAGCAGAAGACTAGTAATGGCCGACAAATAATGCCCATGATTTGATGCATGCACTGTTTGTCACTCCCATGGATTTCACAGAACCTGATACTGCATATTATTTAGATTTTTTTCTATTAAAAAAGTTTACTTGGGATTAAATGCAAGAATACTAGTAACATTCAGAACTATTCTGCCTCAGAACAGTGAGTAGTCATGCATCAACATTATAGGCTCACAGGCACAGCTTTTCTGAGGGGCAAACTGGTGACCTGTTCACCTAGACAAGTTCATTGCCAAACCTTTATCACACAGTAGGGGCATAGTCTCCAGTCTCCATCAGACAAAGCACCTTAGGCCACCACAGGCAGCGCTGGTAGGTGAACTGACAGGTAGGGAGCCAATGCATGTGGGAATAGCATGAGAATCATACCAAATGCTTCTCAAAAACGTAATGTCCATTGAATCATAAGAGAACTTCACCATTTGCTTACAAATAACAAAGACGTGCACAGCAATTGTAAGGAAATGCTGCTGCCATTAAGAGTTCACATTTTAAAAGGTGACAATCCCATAATTAGCTATGCATAGGGCTATGGATCCACCTGCACAAAGTTCTTCACAGGTCAGACGTGTGTCCCCTTATAGAAGATGACATATGTTGTTCTTACTTTTTACCTTTTCCATATCAAACTTAACAGACATTTACAAACATGATCAACTATTTACATACATATTGTTTGCCCATTTATTTCAGACAATACATTGTTGGGTTTGTTTGTGGTTTTTTTTTTTTTAATTTCACCAGGAATGTTAATCTAGCTTCAAAGGTAACTCACTCTTTTCTCCCCCATTCCCTTCTTCACCCAGGTAAAGAAGGCAGGAAATAAAGAATGACTGGGACCATGGGCCAATCCCAAAGTATTCAACATGTGAAGAGACCCGACGTAGCACTCCCACCCCCCACCACTACAGCTGCCCTGGAGGTTTGGAAGCAAGGAAAGTAAACTTGCAATTTCAGAAAACTATATCTCTAAACAACAGGCCAACCAAAAGGCTCATCTTAGTCTCAGGGCTTTCTCTCTGCCAATTTGAAAGGCCTGCTGCAGACAATAGAGGTGACAGAGCTTCTCACAAAGAGTCTGCATTAATTTTATATAATGGGAAACATTAAGCAAGCTAACCTAAATACAAAGGTCACTAGCAAATTCTTCTAAAACATGAAGGAACAAATTGTTCTTGCAGCTTTGCATAGCATCTGGCAAAAGATATTAGCAGGTTTGTTGTTTTGTGTTGTTGGGTTTTTTTGTTTGTTTGTTTGTTTTATGTTGCAATAGATTTCAACTGCACCTTTGGATTTATGTCAATACTGAGCATTATGCAATTATTCCTTGAAGGAAGCAAATACAATTGCATAAACTACAAGTAACAAGTTATGCATCAAATTTTACAACTTCAATGTATAGATCATTTTTATGAATCACTGTAAGACTTCCAAGTTGGATAGCTCAAATTTCTCAATTAAAATTAGAATGCAAAGTAAGATTCTAAGGAACTACACTCATTTGCACAAACACATTTTGTTATTCTACATAGTAACTAATGTTACCAGCATTATCTTAAAAGTTTTTCAAAAGATTTCATATTAAAATATCAATCTTTGAGAAACTGGTCTTAGGGTTTAGGAAATCTTTTGCAGACTCACTTGATGTGGATCCCTTCTCCATCAGCCATCAACAGCAACCAGAACAGACATAAATGAAGAGGGACTGAATACACCTACATTTTTATTGGATCACAATGAACAACACGCCAGATATTCACCTACTGACTGCTTTTTGGAAGTGTTGTTTTGGAAACAACGGATCATTTACTTGTGCTTTCCCTCATTCTAAGAGAGAACAAAATTCAGTTTCTAAAGAAAAAAAAGACTACTAGTTTTCAATACCCTAAATGTATCCATCAAATTCTTCACAAGAACTGTCTATAGCTTTGTGCTATTCTGCGAACCATTTAGGCAATAATGAACAAAAAGACATGCTTTTGTTCAAATCACACACAGTGGGATTACATGTGAACTGACCCTCCATGTGTTAATGGAAGACACAGCTTTGCTGCTTTGAGCTCATTACCACTCTTATAGACAGATTGGCAAGTTTAAGAAGTTTAGTGTATTTCTGTGTTTCCACATCTAGGTAGTTTGTTTTAAAAGTACAGATGCACACCAGCAAATAAACTCAGGTTTCCTAAGCTTCATCACTACTTTTAGCACAAAAGACCAAATAGTGTATGTGGAAAGACAGGGATAAAGAAAACAGAACAAGAACACATCTTTGGCAAATTCGCAATCGTTTTGTAACATTTGTTACAGGCTTTAATAAAGAAAAACAGTAGGCAAGTTTTCCTCCCAAATATAATACTCAGGGTGTCTTGAAAAAAATATAAGCAGCCCTCAGTAATACAAAGACAGATCGTTTCACTGATTCTCACTAGGGGTTTGATATTCTAGAGCCACTGACATGAAGGGAAGCATGAATATGTCTTAATTGAGACTTTAAATAGTGCATTTCAGAAAGCAAACCAGAACTTACTGTAGTTTTTAGAGAACAGAATACATCAGGTTTCTGAAACATAATTAAAAGCTATTTTGAGACTGTAGCACCAACCCAAACATGTTTCTAGTCACCAAATTATTTCAGGAATTCACTGTTCCAAGGATTTGAGTGAAAAGATGAGAAATGGGAAGGGAGAGGAGATCTACAAGAATGTTTATACTTCCTCCATTTCTGCTTAATCCTGCCAAAAAAGTGTTCCAGATTGTCATGTCACCAATATTGTAATTTACATCATCAAGTAATAACCAGATTACTAGGAAATGCGCCCAGTTTAGCGTAATAACTATCAAATTTCAAACTTTGGCAGCAAAATATACAGCAAAATAGCATGAGCAAGCACTTCTGTTTCATTAATTTTTTATTATTAAACAAACAGGAACTGCCAACTAAAGCCAGTTATCCTGCTGGTCCTATAAATCAACCCAGGAACCCTCCCTCTAAAAAGAGGCTCTGGTACATGAAGCAGAACAGTGATAAAAGAAAGCTGCTGAACGGTGCGAAAGTAACATGTAAGAGATTACCCCAGATTTGGTAAATCCTGGCAAACACCAAGTGTTTAGAATTCCTTTCAACTTTAACATCAGCCACCACTCAGCAACCAGCAGGA
The DNA here is from genome assembly GCA_013398915.1 of Dromas ardeola. NCBI lineage: Eukaryota > Metazoa > Chordata > Aves > Charadriiformes > Dromadidae > Dromas > Dromas ardeola. Next base: position 14,158 of record VYZM01024264.1, read on the forward strand.
TGCATTCAGCATCACACAGAACTTGCAGTTGTTTTTATTTCAGGCTTTTCAAAAAGCACAGCAACTGAGAAATATAAAAATTTGAGATTTCATTCCAAATAATCTCCTTGATGAGCATGTGGTATTCCCTAACACAAAAAACCTAACTAAATAGTAAAGGTCTATACCACAATTAGAACTCAAGCCAAAGGGGACAGAGTCAAGGAAGAAGTGGGAAAACATGAGCTATTCCACAAATGCTAAGAACAAGTGCATGCCCATTTTATAGAATCACATTCTTCATCTGTGTTTTACCCTGAATCGGAGGTATAAATCCTCTCAAAACCAGCAACAAGTTTACCTTAGTGCCTGTAAAACAAGATGTTTTTTTCAGCTATATGGTTCACTTACTCTGTAGCAAAGTTGGTAGCTACAACAGCTTTTTACCGGAAACTTCAATGTAATATGTGCTTATTATTCTCAGTGAAGCCAATAGACAATAACGGATGATTTGGAGTGACTACACATACAGCAGGTACTCAGGACTTGGCTCAAACATTGTGCATGTAACTTTCTCCTAGTACTGCTCAAATTTACAAGCACCTGTGTGAAAGTTTTTGGAAAAAAATAAAATCCGTGAAAAGGCCATATATCAGTTCCTGTGATATACAAAGATCCCACTGAAATAAGGAGGTTGTGAATAATCATTTTTGTAAGTTCAGACACAAAGTGAAAACAGCACCCACCCTCTTGACTTTTTGGTCCTTTCGGAGAATGCAGCTCCATGATACAGGACCTCCAGCAGAGAAGCTAGTTTTTAAACGGCTTTCTATTCCCATCCTGAAAGCCCAGTTCAGCACCTTCTCAGGGCTGCTGATACAGCTGTTCACCAGCTGTGCTACGAATCACCAAAATGATCACTTAAAAACAGATGCTTTTAACCTAGATCATTTCAGTGACCTAGTTTTACAGAGCAGCCTCAAAGTGTACAGGCTCAAGTGAAAAAGCCAAAAGGTTCTTACATCCTTGGTAAAGTTCTTCCAAACAGGCACCTCCCCTTTTCCCAAAAGAAAACACAGGCTGTAATTACAGCCTCAAAATGCAAGAAATCCACACGCACAGAAAACAAAGTCATCCCCTGTCTTAAGGTATCTTTTAGATCTGCCTTGAATTAGTATCTTGATTCCTCAGATACCCTGGAATGCCACCTAGTGCATCACTCACGGACAAGCAAATAGAAATAACTTACCAAACGTCTAGCAAATTCTTTATTTTCTGAAAGAAATCCATATCCTGGGTGTACCTTGAAAAAAAATAAAATCAAGCTGATTGAGTTCTGAAGCCAGTCACCAAGTTTGTTAGCACCTTTTCAGAAACTGGGGAAGGTGAAGTAGACCACAAAGCATTTAAATTAGTTGAATACCTTAAGAAACTGTCTTAACACACAAATTTATCTGTCCTAAGGCAAGCTGTAAAGACTCACTGGTTGAACCGCCATTTCTGAACCACTCATTTCTTACTTGATTAGGGAGAAAGGTGCTATTAGCAGAGCAATGGACAGTCCCTTTAGTGTTTTGCCTTCTCTTTTTAACTCCATTTTGCCACACTTATCTCATTGCAGACTGCCACATACATGCTCACCTACATTCTTCTCAGTAACCACTGTAAAGTACTCCTCACTCCAAAATATTTCTAGCACTGATCACACCAGTGGTCTTAAAGTCCACAGTCATAAGCATCCTACATCTAGCGACCCTTGCTGGAGAACATAGTTTACTGCCTCATTAGTTTAAGTCATGCATCCATATCTGCCTAGTTTGCTATTCACACCCCAATACACACCTAGCATAATTACTGGAGAGGAGTGTGGGAAAGAGCTTTCATTTTACTTTTTGCCGTTCACGTAAGATTCTGGATCCAATATACTCTGATAGACAAAGTACAAGCCATTTTATTCCCCCTCTTTAAAAGAGCCTAAACACTGGGTTCCATATTCAGAAACTCAGAGGGAAGGAAACAGTTTTTTCTTTATAGGAAAGTTTTGGCCCCTGAAAGCATTATACCAAAACGTCATCTTTGAAAAGATATCATCTTTCCAAACTGTTCCTGAGTAAATAGTGTTGCTATTTACCAAATTTTATTTTAATAAATGCTCTTTGTACAGTAGGTCTGAGTAATACGTTTATTTCACTGACAGAACAAAGAACATTAGGCATCTGAACATCACTACACATTAGTTTTTCCAACTGATTCCTGTTAAGCTTTGAATCTCTGGCCAATTTGATGGGAGAAAGGCAGAATAGTCCGTATTTACACATATAAGCTAAAGTGCATTTTGTAGACATTCAGAAACAAAAATAATTATGGGATGCACCATTTACCTTACCTTCCTGCAAATAACATTTATATAATTTAGGAAGCGATTCAAACCAAGTTTAAGCAAAAGCCTTTTTAGACACACTTTGTAAAACATTCAGAAAAGCCACTATGGCATATAAAGGGTTAGTGCTCAAAACTAATTGGGATTTTTTTTTTTTTCCCCCAGCAAATTTGGAAATGAACTGAAGCTGCTCCCTGGTGTGAAAGCTGAATCCAGCAGCCACCTGCAGGATCAGCGACCAGTGCTGCCAGATGCTACAAAGCCTTTGATTTCCAGTAGCGATTTCGGACACATTTAACTCATGTGACATGAACTAACTGCAATAGCATATTCAATCACTTCCCCCCCCACCTTTAAAAAAAACATACAAACTCTGGCTTTTCTGCTTTCTATATATGAAACAGCTGCAGCAGATAGACTCATTCAGACTCACAGCTTGGGCCCTGGTTTTCTTAATGACTTCCATGATGGCATCCATGTTGAGGTAGCTTTTGCTGGTGGGAGCCGGGCCAACACAGACAGCTTCATCCGCCATTTTCACATGAACCTGAAGAGGCAATATTCTGCATTAACAGATGCTCCCAGCAAAAATAATTACTATCACCCTGAAATATGCACACAAATCTGATTGTTTCAAAGATAATTTACATACCGTAAACCCTCTAAAACACACACTGAAATTACCAACATTAACACACAAGAACTCACACAATAACATTAAATCTCATTTGATTTAACTCCGCGCTTAAGTCACTGTCAAAATGTCTTATCATTCCAATATATTATTTTGAATTTGATTAAATAAAATCATGACAAATATAATTTCAGCTTCCTATACTGATCATCTATATGTAAATTCAGACTAAAAACTACTTTGTTACATGTAACCAGGGTAGCCTAATATCTTAATACTTAATAACAAACATTCATGACCAGTTCTAAGCAGGCTCCCCAGGAAGTTGGGGATAATTAGAGTGAATTGAATGAAGGGATGCAGTGAGTGTCCCTGCACAGCATCAGGTCAGCACCATGCACAAATTAAAGCCTATGACTAAAGAGTTCAATATCACCACACGTGAACCAGAAAATCTTGAGAATTATTTAAGCAGGCTCATGTTTGATTCCTAATCCATTGTATCCTCATTTATATGCATTTGCCAAACATTTTTTTAGTCAAATCTGAACTATACTAAACAGATAAATATTTCCAACATTTTACCAGGAATACTAAAATAGCTAGTTTTGAAGTTAGAAGTCTACTTACAACTCATATGCAGGCTTATCTTGAAGTTAAAAGAGTTTAATTAGATTGGTCTTTAACATGTTTTCAGAGTTCAGAATACTTTTAAAGATACACACAGACCTGAGAAACAAAACAATCAGTTTTTCCTCACTCTGCTCTCCTTTTCTAAGAAAGAAGAAAGCATGCCACTGCTTAAACTATGTAAGATTACATTACCTATGTAAGATTACATTAGCTATGTGTCACTAAGACTTGCTCATACTGACAGTTAGACATTTCCAATACTTACCAATTTTAAAAGTTGTTTTTATTAAATACTTGATACCATCTTCAGCATTTGAAACTGGGAATGTTGTTTAAAAGAGGTGTTCTTTTAGAATATGAGTATTCACATATGTGAAACTTAAAGTATTTTTAGTTTGTGAACATGAAATTTTGTTCTTTGTGAAAAGGAATTATTTGCAAGTAGCATGAAGGCTGTCAAGTATGACAAATTACAGGTAGAAGTACTGTAGCCCGCATGTACCGTTCGCTCATTCAAATGAAACAAGGCCAGAAAAGAAGTCATCTAGAAACAGTGACAAGCAGTAATCAAACAATATTTTGAATAATACAATTAGAAATAAATATTCAGTTAAGTATAACACGCATGTATAACAAGCACAGGAGTCACTTATTAAGCATTTTACTTTTTCTTCATTTTTACTGACATTTTTCTGAACTTTGCAAAAGTTAATCCTACCACCAGGAAAGAAAATTAACTTGCCACTTAGTTTCAAGTTCCTTTCTAGAGGCATCTCTTCAATAGCTTCTAAATTTGCTGTATACTTGAGTATCTGAGAGTTCACATAACCTCCTGGAATCCTCGTGCATTTCACATTTGAATTATTGCTTCTGTGATATCACAATGGTTTTATCTTACCACTACAGCATTAGCTTCACATTAGAAACAAAGCAAAACCAAAAAACCCTAAGCACTTGCACAGACAATCATGCAGCAGGATTTTAATGCTTTTTAGTAAGTACACCTCAACAACCTAAGTCAGTAATCTATTTTGATCAAATGCAATCAAGATTAGCCTGTCTGTCATCCTTCCTGGACCACTAAGTACAATAAACAGCATAGCCCTTGGATACCCTTATTTGCATGATTGATTTATGTGCTTAAAGTTGTTGTTTTGAATTCCAACTTGGTTTACATGCCTAAACAAAGCTATTTAAGCTTACGCATAGTTAAGCATGTATGTTTTACAAAATCAAAAGCTTCCTTATACAAAGGGACTAACTTAAGAGGGTCAGCTATTTGTAGGTAGCAAGAGAAAAAACCCACACCCACCCATTTCTCACTGAGACATCAACAGTCTTACAAGTACCAAAAGTAGCCACAGAAGATACTGCAAAACCATTCATAAACAGTCCCACCCCC
>VYZM01024264.1:25549-61920 GCA_013398915.1 Dromas ardeola
TAGTATCACATGGTACCAAGGGCAGTCAACAACTACAGAGCTTCATATAGTAGAAGTTTAGCTCTTAATTGAGCTAAATATCCCAGAAGACATACGGGATTCAGAAAAAGTAGCTTAAACTCAGCCACAAAGCAACACATAGTATGCATTGGTGGCATGCCCCTACCTAGCATTTTCAGCTTAATTCAGACAGAGTTGTTCTTTCAGATGCATGAACACAGCACACAACCATCCAGATGGGGTTCCCATCTAATCTCCAAATCTGCCTGCCTACAGATGGATGGACTGCAGAAATTGCTTCCAGCATCCAAAGACAGTAATAAAGTCAGGGATCCCTGCAACCAGTACGAGGGTTGAGAGAACAACCCACAGCAACAGCAAGGTGAATTCACAGCTACCCGGCTTTTCAAATACACAACAGGTATTTAAAAGAAAGGTGAGAGGGGAAGTATGGCAACATGTTCTGCACCAGTAGCTGGAGGACTAACACTGAAATAAAAAAAAAATCAGAAACGCAAGATACAGGCCCTACAGTAAATTAAGTTCTTCCCAATGTGAACTAACTTCTGGCCCAAAATTAACCATATATTGAGACATGAATGAAATTTCACAATATGCATCACTTCATGCAAATACAAGTTGCCACTCAAAGGATGATCCCACCCCTAACTCTCCTCCACATTCAGCTCTAGCAATTACAACACTGCTGAGACAGATCAATAAACTAAACAGACCCAGTGGAAAAGTAATCTAAGGGGAGGGGAAATTAACCTTCTGTCAGATCAGCATGTTAAACTATCTCCCAAGCCACACCATCATTAGAACCAATACAGTGAATGAATGAGAGGGGACAGGAGAGAACAAACAGTCCTTTCAGAAATATTTTGGACTTAAAGAAATGTAGACATAATATGAAACAAGATCTAAAATGTCAAATATTTCATGAAAGGAAGTTCCCAAAATAACAGGTTGTGGGGGAATGCAGAATACCTTAAGGACAAGAGACTTTCAGTGCAGGTCTTCTGAAACACAGAAAGTTTTCCTTATGTCTTTGCAATATGTATGTATCATAGAAAATATATATATGTATATGTGTGTGTATATATATGCACATACATACACCCCTTAACCACTTTTAGGTACGTAGTGAGTAAGGTTTCTCCACTAAGGTTAAGTACTAAAACAGTACCGATAATGAACCACAAAAATTCAGTCATGAAACCTCAAAATTATCATTATGCCCAGCACAGTTTATGTTTTAAGAGCAGTGGAATCTTCAATACTTAAAAATGCCTTATTAAATATTCACTATTACATAACATACACAAAAGCAGAGCATTTTCCTTCCAAAGTCCACTAATGTGAATATTCAGATTTCTTGAAAATCATGCTTTGTTAGTTCAATAAAATTGTTAGCTCTACAAGAAAATTACTTTTCTGACAGTGTATTAAAACTATTCATTATAATATAGGCCAAGTTTGAAGAAGATAGTCCTCTACATAAAACCCATCCTAAGTTTTCTACCCTCAAAAGTCTTACTTTGAAAGACAAGTCAGCTTTGAGGTTCCAAGAGGCAGATGTCAAGATAAAAACTACAAAAATAGTGTAACAGAGAAAGAGCACAAAGTGTGTGCTGTGGGAACTCACAAAACACATAAGCCAGAAATCCCATGAAATCTACTTGTTAAGTAACTTCTCAGAATAGATTTACCTTCTTTAAAAAATATGATTTTTAACAAGAAGTCATCCCTGCCCATGCCAGAAGTGTAATCACTTCCATGCCATGTTTGACAGCCACTTGGTCCTGTTACAACAAGCGTAGTAAGAAAGTAGAGTGCAACATTTGTTACAAAGCACAGACAACACACCACAAACTGCTAGCCCTAACTTACATTTTAAAAAGAGTCTATAACAGACCCTGACAGTACTTGCAATCCTGAATTCAAATAAAGTTTAAGCAGATCTTGCATAGTACTAGATAACAGTGATCACAGAAGACCCCAAAGTCAAGTACATCAAGAATTACATGGGAAAGTTTTTTTCCATAAAGGAGGATCAAACTAGGTAACAGCCAGGGCAAAAGACCCCCAAAGAAAAAAAGACAAAAAACAGATCAGCAGAATTAAGTTACAGGATGAAAAGTTCCAGAGTTATGCTGTGGCTCAAGACTATTTTTGCTGCATGGAAAATCTTAAATCTTCTGGCACAAGAGAAAGACAACAGAAAAAGTATTTATTTCTGAGTTTCATCTTATGATGTGGTGCTTTTTAAGCTTTATTTAACATTGTTCATTAGATCACTGTACTAACCTCCATTCCATCCTTAAGCAGAATTTGTACATTTATATTCTACAACGCTGAACATATTACCCATACCCATTAAGTGACGAAGTGCATGTATTCTGTTACACAGCACATCCATACACTTGAAAATAGTTGTATAGACAACCAGCTGGCTCACCAAATCTGTAAGGACTGTGCACAGTAACAAATGGGCAGGAATAGACAAGTAAACCTGTACTGCCTAAATAAGATTTTCATAGAGCAAATACCAGCACTGGACAATTCATCCACTGCATGCTCATTCCTGACTTCATGTGGTCCCGACCTTTTCCAGATCATGTGACAAAAATATTTTCAACAAGGTTGTTTGTTTGTTGCTTTTTTTTCTTACAGACAAAAGTATTTCCTATCCCTCACATAATTCTGCCATAGTTACATCTCAAATTGTAAAGATTTTGGTTTAGCGGGAAAATCCTTAATTTGCTTTTTAGGTTATTGAGTATTTTCCCTGCCAACATTTCTACCTCCCAGCTGATCTCCTATGATACAGCCTTTTCCATCTGAAGGTAATTCAAGGATAACAAGCAGAATCTTAAGTCTCTACTGTATCCCATTAATCTTATGGCAATATTGTTTCAGCACATCAAGCAGATTTAGTTTAAAACCAGTGCACTGTATTGAGGAAACAGGTCTTGCTATATAAAAGAGCATCCTTCACAGGCCACTATGAAGTTCCACCCACCAGAGATTTAAGCACAGTTCCTGTTTCAATAAAAAAATTAGAATAAAAAAAAGTCAGGCCTTCTCCCACATGTACTTTATACCCTCTATAACAAGCTATCACTTCTGGGATTATTTTTTTTTTTTAAGGCAAGAATTCAAAAAATACAAAGTAAAGCTCTCCTGATCTTCACCTTTGAAGACTAAAGTAAAACCTAGAAAGTATGGGAAGCATCACTATCAATTACAGTATCATAAATGTTTATGGTCTATAAATGCTAATAAATATAATGCACTTGATCAATGTTAAAGATATTTAGTGTAGTAAAAAGATAACTACATTCTAGATAGGCAACACCTGCACAACACTAAAGGAAAGAAACAAAAATACGAACAGTTGTCAACTTACAGAAATAGGTTAAGAAAGGTACAAACTTTTGCATTCTTCACATAATATATAGATAATATTCACAAGTCTAATAGATTAGCTCAACCTCATGCACAGGTTTATAAGACATTTGAGTAAAATTTCATATAAATAGATTCTTGTTTCAAAAAAAGCCTAGAATTAAGAAAATCTTTCCAAATTGCAGGGAATCTCCATAGCACAGCAACACACACGCTCACACAACAGTTGCTTCTAAATCCTCTTTCCTGTTNGCTGACAGCAAATGATTGGTTTACCTATAACTCCAGGGGGTTTAACTATCCGTCCTTTAAGAAGCTTTGACAGTTTAACCTGCTGAGCTCACAGCACCCAAGGGAAGGTCTTACTTGCAGTTTTACTTCTGCCGCTGCTGACCACTAATACTGACTCCACAGATAATGGATTTCAATAACAACCTCCTACAGGTTAACGCTTTGGGTACTAACCATGATACTGCTTTAATTAAGTTAATACACGAAGGTCACAGTTTGTTAGAAAGTTTTATTAAATTTGGCAGTGCTTACAATAGCAGGAAAAGTGCACACGCTCACCTGTCCAGTAGCTCTGGGATAAGTTTGCCTACAGATATAATTCAGCTGGTTTATGGGTTTACGCAACCTATTTTAAGTGAGCTCAGTTTATTAGTCCTATTACCTCTAAACACGGATTTTTCCAGCATAACTGATAAGTTCACCACGGATATGAAATGGATGCCTCTAACCATGCTGGGTACAGAATGTGTCTATCTGGCATATAAATAGTCCATGCACTACAGTTAAGGGGTGTTGGGTTTGGTTTTTTTCTTTGCAAGGTTTGGAGCATCCTGATGGTGAAAAAGATTACAATTTTTATATCCTTGAAGTTAATTTGCTAACATAAAATTTATTTTTAATATTTTAGCAAGTTATTAATTATGTAAAAGTTTAAAGATCAAAATCTAGTTGGAAGCGGGAAATAATCAATATTCACTGAAAGCAAACACTTGACAAAATAGGAAAAGTGCAGACTGGAGAGGCACATGTTTAAATGCATTTTTGAGACTAAGTATTCACTTATTCTTTTTCAACACAACACTTGAAAGCACATATTCACTTCAAAAATAGAAGGGAAAAGAGGTTCTTTGTTAAAAAGCTGGTATTAACTTTACCTGCAAATACATCTATTTGTTGGATTTCATTTTATTTTTTGTTGAAGTACACAATCTGGCAGACACTCTACAGAGGAATAATGAAGCAACATGGGAGCCACTTAATATATTTCTTGATTAACTCATTGCCTGTCCAGTTCTCATACAGACATGTGCTCACATGTCATAATCGTCATAACTCCCATCATCCCTACAGTTAACACACAAGCTCCTTGATTAGTGCACAACTCCCAGACGAGCCATTGCTAATGCTAAATAATTCCCTTCGGCCTCCTGCGACTATACCGCAGGCTCTCCAATTAAATATAATGTCTCTGATGAGCCATATTAATACGGACAAATTCCTGCCAGGGATTCTAGCCCACTCGCTTTCACCAAAGAAGCAACTGAAATAAAGAGAAGAAAGCTGTCTACATAAAAATTAGCTGAAAGAATAGGTTTGCCATGAGGCTTTAATTATAAAACTTTGCTGTCACAGGTATGTTATTCTTGGAGGTATCTGGGAGACTGGCATATTAATACAAGTTTACTGATAAATGACAATGAGTAAATTACCATCTTAATAACTGAAAAGCAAGCATGTAAAACAGATAGCTTTTCAATCAGTTAATTACAATTAGCAATATCTAATCACATGTAATAAAATTAACTACAGAAACCCTCAGATCACTTGCTGTTGGTATAGCAATTATACTCAGCTGGTCTTGTGCATTAAGCATCATTTGAAACATTGGCATGGCTGTACACACCTACACAAATGGGTTTTTTTCCCCAGGTTATAAAGATACTTCTGTAATAATCCATGCATGATATTTTCAAAATTTGCACCAAGAAACTACTGTGCTTGTTAAAAACCTGCTGCAGCATCACAGATTATATTGCAAAATCCACACATTTTAAAATATTTACATATGTGCCAAGCAACATTAAAATATTTTAATGATATAAAGAAGCCCTAGTCACAGATCAAATACATAGCAGACAAATTATGGTAATTTCCTCCCTTCAAAATAGGAAGAGTCATTGGAAAACCCAATCTTTTCAGGGTACACTGGGATTCCTTAACATCATTTAACTCAAAATTGCTGCCATTAGCTGGAAATCCATTACTCAGATTTTATTAAAATCATAAGGAGTTCTAGTCCCTAGAACAGAGAGACCGATGTCCTTAACCCTAGTGCTGACCCTCTCACTAGACAAGATATCAACAAAGGACATGTAAATAGACTGTTGCAGAAGTATCCTTTAGTAGTTTTAAATATTGCTTGCAACTGCACAAATTGTAAGATATTCAAATAACCCCCATGAAATTTTGATAAGCTCTTCCCCAAGGTCCTTGCACCTTCATCCTTACACTAATGCACTTCATCTTCATTTACCTGATCATTAGTTTCCAGTTTGTTCAGCTGGAAACCAACACACACTAATTACTTTGACATCACAAAGTCCTATCTGTCTTCACCACCTCCCCAGACAGCAGGGAGAAATTATCAAGGGTAGGCATGATAATATCCTGATAAATGATGATTCACATCACCTCACTGTCAATCATCCAGAAGTGCTCACGCAAGATACCACTCAATCTCATTACTGAATCCTAGGGCTAAGAGTACAATACACACCAGGAGTCATATTTCAAACAGCAGGCCACCTGGGTAAGATGCAGCTCTCAGATTTTCACGAATTTTGTTGGCTTTTTGTTTTAACACGGTAAATGTCAAATATTCATATATTTTACCACTGGCAGAAAAGGACATGCAGAAAGCAAGGCAATTAGTCTTGAGGGTTCAAGTGAGGAAAAAAATATCTAGGTTCTTTGGAGGAGAGGAGGAAGACAGGTAAGTTTCATTAATTTAAGAAGAAAATTAATAAACCCATCTAAAGTTTCAAAGTTCAGTTTCACAATTTAAGCATCTTTCCTGCTGAAACAGTATAAATGCTTTCAGACCTCTGAAAGAAGTAATGCTAGCTTTGAAACTCATTGTCATAGGCAAAGTTTGCTTATTCCATGACAGAAAGCAGATATTCATAAAAGCAATGTTCCTGCTTCGATAAATAGCCAATCCGAAAATAAATTACAAGAAAACGAAAGACACCACACCACCAGTGAAGCAGCAAAATAAAAACTTGGTAAAAGCTTCTGTCTCAGAGAAGATCACCACTTTCCCTACTTCTAAATTAGCATCATCATTCTTCCAGCTCTCTCAGTCCAATTAGACACATAAGTAAAGCAACCTCCAATAGATAAATGCCCAGGACTTACTGCTTAGTGCAGAATCTAGGAGTTGTTCTTTATGCTAAAGAATGGGAAGGGAACAACACACAATACCATCTCCTAGGTTTGTAACACTCTCCATCTTCTTGCCCGAAGTAGACCATCCGCTATCAGTAAACTCACAGAATGACGCATCATACATTGAGCAATATGATCAGTCACTGATGGAACAGATGAGGGAGAACAAGACTTGAAAGAATACAGCGGGGGGTGGGGTTGGGGGGGTAAAGTGAGAGGAAATACCACAACCACATATGGTTCTGCTAGTTACTGCCCGAGAGAAGAAAAACAGTCAAAACTAAGGACCAAAAACTGAGTAGAACGCACTATAGAAGCAAACAACCAGAAGAGAGCAGACAGCAAAAGAATAAAGACAGTACAAAGATGTACACTCTACCATTCCACTGTATTTTTCTGGCCAAAGACACTGTAAACACTCAATGCAAGTGAGAGCAGCAGAGTTCTCTCTTGCAAGTATGGATGCTGCTGCTACAGGCATGCTGGTGCAACATCCAGCAACTGCCTGCCCCACATAACCAAGGCTGAACTTGGCAGGAACCCTCACATACACTTTCTTGCACCTCCGTTGCCCCAGACTGTTTGAAATATGATCGTAGGCTCACAATGAAACCCTTGTCCCATTTCAAAGTACTCTCCTGCAGGGCTACACAGGACAGGCAGCAACTTACAGGCTCCTGTTCAGATGTTACCATAACGTTTTTCAAGGAGAAACTCAGAGGGCATGTTCTAAAAAATATGTAAAAGCAAATATAACAGAAATGCAAAGCTCCATAAAACCCCTGAATGAAGTCATTTAGGTGTGGCTGCACTATATACCTGACACATACACTACTCGAAGTATACCTTTCAGAGCAACTGTGGATCACTAATGAAGTCCAAAAGCCAAGAGCTCTTCACAAGCTTCCTGTCACCTTACCAACCTTACCTAAGATGCCAAGTATGATAGATTTGGCCCAGAACAGTTAAACACCACTTGCTTGGGCAACAGAACTTCAAGCATTTTCCCCCACTCAAGAACCAAAAAGTCTGGAAATAAAACATAACCTATTACCTCTGCATATCAAGCCCTGCAAAATTATGAGCAAAACCAGAACTTTTTTCCACTGAACGCAACCTCAGTGCTTTCCTTCCTAGATTAAGAAAAGGGCTGCCAGAAGGAAACAAATAACTAAAATTGCTGGTTTAGTTTACAGAAGTGCAGCACTTAAGCAACTCAGAGCAGCAAATACCACTTCAAACAAGCTCCAAAGCTACAATATTTTAGAAGTGTTCTTCAGTGATGAACTTCATGTAGAAGTGTGTTAGTTTCCATTTTAACTTAAAAACAAACAGCCACCTTCGTACTAAACTTACTGCACCTCTGATTTCTTAAAGAGAATATGATCTGATTATTTGCACCTTGAGAAAGGCCACTGTTGGCTTAACTGCTTGAAGTCACACAATTCAAATTTCTCCTGCAGAAAGAATATTGGTGCAGAGAATACATAGGCACGCATGCCTGCCTACAAAATGAATTTAGAACGACAGTTAATATTTTAGCTTTACTCCCAGAAATCTGAAGGCAGAAAGTTGTAATAGTGACTGTATGCTTTAGTTCAGCTGATGGAAATATGACATTCAAGCAGTTGTAGACTTTCTTAAAAAGGCATATCCAAATCAAAAACTTTGTTGAAATTTCTTTACGTTAGGGCTCTGACAATTGCTTTTAACACAGCAGTGTCACTTCTTGAATCTCATTAGCCTAATTTAAAAAATTAGCTTTCAGAGCTAATTCACAAAGAAAAAACACACAGGCTTATTTTTGTTAGCTAAGTTGTAAAAGAAAATTCTCTGCAGACAGAGCACAAAAACTGGCACAGACACAAACTTTACTATTAGGCAAATACTGAGTTGGACATTAAGACATAAAAAGTACATTTTTCTTTTAAGTTATTTAAGTTAACTTGCAGTAGAATTACAGTATTTCCTCTGAAGGCAAAAAGGAAAAATGAAATGGGAAACTGCTGTCAACAAGTATTACTACTGCAGAGCTCACAATCTACAAGCTTCTGTCAATCTTGAGCCCCACAGATACAGAACAAGAAGCACATGACAAAACTTCAGGCTCAATTTAACCCATTGAATAGACTGATTCTAAAAACTCTTCAAACATTCAGCAAGCAAAAATTAAATACAAGTTACACTTCTATGTAACTGTATCATAAGTAAAATCAGATTTACCATTAAAATTCATGTTATTACCTAAAAAGAGTCATTTATACAGCTAAAATCTCCTCCAAATTATAGCCATGAATTTATATTTACAGAGAACAGTGACATATTTGAGGTAGCTACAGATCCTCTACATATTCTTGTTTTATCAAAAGAAAAGCTAACATTGATCTAGATGATACGCAAGATCTTTATCATTAAAATGACAAAAATACAACAGCAAAATCCATATTAATGTATGGTCTTGCAAAATCAAAGCTTTGAATTCAGCATTTAATTACTGAATAAAGATTCACCAACCATTGAATTTAATTGAGTATTACATACAGCACAAAAAATGACTCCTCAAACCAAAAGTACAAGAGATGTTACAGCGGTTTCCAGAGTTCTCAAAGTTTTACTTTGCTTACCAAGGTGAACACCACAAGCAAATACATAAATAGTTCAAAGTTTCGACCAATCTTAAAGTTATAAGCAAGGAAAGCAGTACCTAGCTGAAAGTATAAGAGAAGAAACAAAGCAACAACTATGGTTCCTCAAGTCCCAGCAGCAGGTCACTGTGGCAGGCAGTGAGACTGCCCAAAAGCCCAGCCATTCCGCATTTCATTCTCCTTTATGAAAAGGAAGGTTGGCAGTGTTAGGTTAATGGTTGGACTCGATGACCTTAGACGTCCCTTCCAAACTAGGCAATTTTATGACACTGGGATCTGGCCTTATCTGGCAATGGTGCCCAAAGGCAACTCTTCAACCACCCGTGTACACAAGGTTTTCAGCCACTAAAAACGTAGAAGCAAACAGTATTAAGTCACACACCTTCAAAGACATTTGGGAGCCTTTCTCACCACCTATGTGACTGGCCTAGGAAGAGCCACAGGCAGACCAAACCAGGCAGGCTTCCAGTACAAACGCTGCTGCACCAAGGCAGATGACCTGCTAGGGTCATAATGGAATGTCACAATACTTAGAACTTGTCATCACAGCTTTTTTTTTTTTTTTTTTTAAAAGCTGAAGGACTGGATTCCATTAGTCTCCAACAAAAAATACCAGCTTCTCATCTCCACAGACCATTAGCCAGGCAATACAACCACCTTTGATATGTTCAGGAAAAAAAAAGTTAACCTGAAACAGCAAGGAGGTGCAGCCCCCAGCAGCCACCCCACACAATACACTTGTTCTGTTAGTTCTTCTCCGTGATAAAATCCTTCACTTACTAAACAAAAACAACCTAAACAAAAGTCAGGTTCAGCAAGTTAACTTTTTCCTGGGTTCAGGAGCATTTCTAGGAAACTGACAGTTCCAATACTCAACCAGTAGTGGCATCCAGAAGAGCCAGTTAAGAGCAACAGCTGTGCATATTGGAACAAAACCATCATTCAGAAGTTAAACTGAAGAGCTTTCAAACAGCTAAAGCACCATATGCAAAACTGAAAACCGTTAAGCACAAGATCAGCAAAGTTATGTAGGAAAGTTTGTCATAAACAAGAGCTATTATTTAACTTTCCAGACATCATATTTCAAATTTTACACTCATTTTTAATAGAAATTGAGAGACAACTGGAGACTTATATGTACACTCATTATTACTTTTTTTACCTTTTCAGAATCACATCAGTATTTTGATAATTGTATATGCCAAGGAAAATCCTTACAAAAAAAAGCTTCTCCAAATCTGAACCTGATAGTCCAGCCATGCATGGCAGGCAGTTTAAAAAAAATCCCACAGGTAAAGAAACAGGTCATACTTCCATAAAAAGCATTCAGGTTATCTGTGAAGAGGCATTCCTTTTCTCATCAAATATGATGCCATAAATGGTGACAGCGAGCTTCTTTCGCATTGCATAGCCAGAGACTATAGACTAGTCATGTATTTTCCCATTTGACAACATAATACAAATTAACTTGGTCTGTGTTTTGCATTTACTTGCACAAAATGAGATCTCCTCCCACCTTGTAGGTTTGGGGTTTTTTTAAAAAAAAGCAATAGTGAGGTTGGATGGGACCTCTAAAGATCTGATTCAATTTTTCAGTCACTTTGTAGTTCAGCTAGGTTGACTGCCTCACAAATTCAGCTACTGAGATACTACAGGACACCACTGAGAGCCATGGTAAAGCCAAGGTAATTGACATCCACTGCTCTTCTTCATCCATGGACCTAGTCATATCAAAAATGGCTACCGGGTTACCCAGGCATGATTTGCCACAATAAACTCATATGGGCTGCTCTCAGTCATATTCTCCTACTTCATGTAGCAAGACATGGCTTCCAAAATAATTCACACCATATTTTTTCTAATTACTTCCCAGTAGTCCTCTGGATGAAAAAAACAATTCCCTCCTCCCAGTGACCAGGAACATACCACAACACTTGACATTTCAAAGGTGAGAGCGAGCAGTCTCACAATGAAATCAGCTCATTCCCTCAACTCTCAAATGCATCCCATCCACCCCACGAGCTTTTCTGTGTCCAATTCACTTACGTAACACCCACCTGATCTTTCTGTACTGTGAACAGGACTATACTTTGTCTGGCACTCAGGCACCTAGAAGGCTTTGGAGTGGACTTTCCCAGTAAAAGCCAAAGCAAATTAAGCACTGAGTTTCTCAGACTTTTCCATACCCTTTGCCATTACTAAGTACCTTGCCTAACAAGCTGGCATTTTCCTTTTCTTTTGTTGCTGATACAGAGAAGCTTCCTGTTGCCCTTTCACATCGTTCAGTATACAGTCAACACGAGAGTTTTGGCTTCCTTCATTATGCCCCTTCACACTCTGACAAGTTTTTCCTCCCTGCCTTCACCTGCTGTATACTCACTTTCTGCATTTGAGCTCTGCCTGAGCTCCCCATACAGCCCAGGCAAGCTTCTGCCATGCTTTCTCAGCCTTCTCCACACCAGAACAAGCAGCTCCTGTGCTTAGAGAAGACTATCCTTGAGCATCAACCAGCTCTCCTGGGCCACTTCAACTTCCAAAGCAGTCTCTCATCGGGTCCTGTCAACCAAATCCTTGCTCAGGCCAAAAACCTACTCTCCCATCAGGGCTGTAATTCTGCTATTTGACTGACGCACTCCTCTTTGGAGCCTAAAACTCACCACTTCCAGAGTGGCCATCAGGCTTCACATCCCTGATCACCTTTTCCCTCTTTGTAAGAGGTCCAGCACAGCATCTCTGCTACTTAACCTATCAATAATTTCTGTCAAGAAATCATCTTCCACACATTCCAGAAGACTCCTCAAATGTTTTTGCTCTGGCTTTCCAGCCAATATCAGGATAGTTAAAACCCCAGATGAGTACCAGGGTCTGCAATCACAATGCTTCCTCCAGTTTTCTAGAACTGGTTTCATCTGCTACCCATTCCTGATCAGGTCTGTGGCAGACATCCACCACAACATGGCTTGTGGCTGAAGTCACAGCCTTCCCTATATTGAGGGTCTCTATCCTACACTTACTCAAGCATAGCCACTCGCAAAGCTCTTGGCTCTGCAGGTTCTCTGCAAAAAGCCTGTTAGCCTGTTTGTCCTTCCTGATCCTGCAGTCAGCTCATCCCCTCACTGCAGCTCTTTTACCTGCAGCTCAGCACCTGGACCAGAGCACACCTCACACCTGTGAGGGCGCCCAGCCCCTAGTCCCAGCCTCAAGGAAAAGCACCAGGCATTTGCTATACCCCAAGACGTGGAAGGCTCACTCCTTCCATGTACTTCAAATATTAATTCATGACTGCTGGCAAGATTTAAAATTAATACATGTTCTTTCACTGGAAGCTGCTTTTCTTTAACACTTACAATATGGGATAATAAGGAAGCAATGAGACCATGGGACAACTTCTGCAGGGAGTATCAGAAGAAACCAGTCCCCAGTATTTAACTAGTAATTTAACTTCCAAAGTGTCCTTTGGGAATGTAGTACTAATACCATCTAAGAACAAACAAATCTCTATTAAAAGTTTTGTTCAAAGAAATAAATTGAACTGGATAAATAAGTTTTAAGCTCCTATGACATCTTGCTAAATGCACCGAACCCCAGTTTGATGCAGGGCCCCCACCAAGGTCTGGTTACAGATCAGAAGAGCTCCCTTGTATTCACCAAACTGGCATCTTCACCATGCATATGTGCCTGCCCCCTTTATAAGCATACATGGTGAGAAACAGGTTCAGAATTACCCACGGATGTTCATATATATCTATATCTCTCTCTCTCTCTCTCTATATATATATATATATATGTATTAAGTCACTAATATTAGTGAGAAACAAGACAAAAACAAGAGCATTCCCTAGGGGATAGATGTTGTATTCTCTGGAACACTAGAAAGAAAAGCTTCATTCAAGTTACCTTTGATACTCCACTGCTGTCTTAAATCAGTGGAAGAAATTAATTCCTAATAGAAATATGACTGTCAGATGCACCTGCGCTGTTGAGAACAATTTTAACATTTTATTTAAGTTATACCAAAACATACTGATTTTCATTAACCAGCCATTAGTATTCATGTGAACAGTACTTAACACAAGCCTTTTAACAACATCCTTCAGGACCTCCACTATTCAGCATCATGACAAAATATTAGAAAGGAGTAGTCCAAATACCAAGCACTCCATTTCACACATCTGGAAAAGTAATACACTGTTTGGAACCACGTGAAAAACAAAGCCACTCACCAGGAGAAACTTAAAACTGCCCTTTTTTCCCCATCCCCCCCATTCTCGAGAGACAACCACTGCCAAAGTAAATAAAGAAATATCACCTTAATATCTGTCCTAAGGCAGGTCACCTGATCCTTGAGAAAGTGCCTAAAACATACTTAGATAAGAATCTGTCATAAAAAGCACCAACCAACAAGAGCTGGAAGATCACCTGATCACACCTGTTTCCATGCAACACCACAAACCTACTGCGATCGCTGGCCACATGCCAGCATCCCACATTGCTAACTGGGATCTTATCTCTTTGCAATTCAACACAGTTGCCTCAGCTTCCATTCACATTCTCCTCCCACAGGGAGCCATTCTCCAACAGTTGTGTCATTGTGGGATTCAAGCTCGATGCGTGTTCATTGCACTGACGGCTGCATGCACTTAAAGAGAACCATAATACTGAACTATAATCTAAGATTACCAAAAAAATGCAAAAGAATACAAAACAAATTTATGATTTCTTAACAGAGTTTCTACAACAGGCATTAGTATAGACTAAGATTTTTGTATTACTGCAAAAAAAGGGTCTTTGAAGATAAAAAGGAACAGCTTTAGTCAGGCAGCTCAGACTGCTCACATGGAAGGAAAGATGTGAAGAAGTGTGCCCCCTTTTCTTTCTCCCACTCCCCCCCTTCCAAAGCACTATCATTCACTGCCCCCAACAGGTCCTATCAGTGCACACTGAATCTATGGTTGCTTCTCAGATTCATTCATAATGCTTCAGGAAACTACAAATAGAATAAAAAGGATGAGAATAAAGTTATAAAAGGTCAATCTTGGAGACATACTTCCTGGACAGTGATGTTCCATTGCTACAGAAAGCAGACAAGGGAGATGAAATGCTTTCACAAGCATCAGTGTGTCACAAGTTTGCAAACAGCTAAGCTCACATTAAAAACTGTTTCACTTCAAGAGCTGCCAGCATCCTACCTTATGATGTCTGTAACATTACAAGCCAACGGGTGAACAAATATTAAACATTAGCTACAAAGGAACTGCAAGAATTCATGCAATACGATACATCAGATTAACATCCAAGAATGAAACTCAGCGCATTGCCTGATTAGCACGGTAAGACAGAGACAGAAACCAAAAAAGGTACTATATCTAAACAGAATATATGCATATCTATCAACCCAAGTCACCACTAAGTATAGCTATTAACTTGCACCTGCAGCACCTATTCAAACACAGACTACCACTCTCCACCTATATTAAACAAGATACATGCAGATTAAGGGGGGGAGGGTGTCAACCCACTGCAGTCCTTTCTGGCACCCAACACAGGGCATGAGGAATACAAGGTAAGGATAATAATTGGGAAAGGCAACAGGCAAAACACGGACTGAACACAGCTAGAGAACTAAGAGTAGAATGATTGTGGGGAATTTCTGTTGCAGTTGTGGTGAAGGGAAATAAAAGGGTATCTCAAACTCATTCTTTTTAAATTATAATGCTACTTTGTTAAAAGTAAACAAGTGAAAGAGCTGCTTTTTAAGAACAAGGAAGAGAGTATAACCCAGAACCACAACACCCATAACAGTGACATACGCATCCATACGTGTAACTTATACCCCACAAACCACACCGCTTTCCTTCTCCCTACTATACACTCACTTTGTTTCATGTTTCACTCACAATATTGAGTTTTTCCATCTTTCAGATACTTCATATGTAATTCAGTTCCTTAACACCCTTCCCTAGAAGAGCACCAGGATCCCATCCATGGAACCACAGCCTGTCAGCCACAGACCCCACAACACCCTATACAGCTAACAATCAAGGAAAGTATCTGGCTTTAAATACAACCCTGCTTACAAGAATCTTTTAAGATGGCTCTGCTTTCCAATCCAGCTCTTCACATAGTCCCATTGCATACCCCACCACTGGGGGATGTAGGGGAAAAAGGGTCAGGGAAGGAAATCACTATCAGAGATACAGACTCATAGTGACTTGAGACACTACAGCTACACTGCCCCTCAAAAGGTTAATCAGGTACTCTCCTTTCTCCCGGTCCCTAACCACGTGTCCTGGTGGCATTAGCACTAGCATTCATTAACCTATGCAGGGAGTCACATCAGCTTACCGATACACATTTCTTTCTCCCCCCCCACTGTTCTCAGACAGATAAGCAGGCCTGGATCCACTTAACAAAAGGCTGCACATGTAGCAGTGCCAACAAAAGTGTCAGGTACGCAAAAGAAAGGAAGATAAGGACGGAGAAAGAACTACTCTTAGCAGGCAGCACAGTCTTGGATCACTTGTAAAAGCCATTTCACAAGCACCTGTGAACATTATTCACAAAAAACCTGCCTCGGGTTCATCTCTGTCTAAAGGTTGTCTTAATAGAAAAGGGAAATTCAGCCCAGCTGACCAGTGTTTACACCCACACAGACAAGAAATGAGACAGTATTACCAAACAGCATTGCTCACAAATACTGCCTGAAAACAGACCATCCTTGAATGTCCACAACCACAGCTGATAACAGAAAGCACAGCTGGGACAATACAAACTGCAGGAGCAACAAATGTGAATCTGCACAATTAAACAGTTACTGCTGAGCACCTGGGTGAATGATAACATCAGAGACAGGACACTCAGAAAGCCTCAAAGGAGAAAGAGTCCAAGGACCTTCTGTTCTTGTCTCCAAAGGTGTGCGGCAGCAGGAAACAATGTCACTGTGGCACCTCTCAGATGAGCATGGTATAACTACCTTTTTTGGTCACACTGACAATGTTCAACTGCATAAAGATTACTACATACAGCACTTCCCACCACCACTGCTGAAAAGGTCTAGAGATTAACACAAGCAAAATGGACAACAGGTGTATATCCACTTGTTTTCTTGGGGCAATTCACTGCAATAAGCACAGTAAATTTGAGGCAGCATTATGGCAGCAGAAGCCATTGATCCAGAGCTGCCAGTAACAGTATTTCAAGCAGTGTCCTCCGCAAACACTCATGGCTTCAAAGGAAGGAGCTGCCTGCTCTTCCTCTGCAGTCCAAGAGAGGCAAGTCTTCAGAAGAAGTGAAGCCTAGTGACTTCAGCCCTGCTCAGCCTGTCACCTAGACTTTAAGGTTGATCACTGAGGTGCCTGTACATCTCCAAACCCCAGAGCCCTGGGTACAGTGCCAGCGCCCTGCAGCCAGCAAGGCAACAAGTCAGTTTAACTGATGGCTGACCTACTCCCAACTCATCTTGCTTCCATACATGGCTCCAGCATCTGTCAGACATCCCACTGAAATATTTTTGGCATACTAAATCGGTAGAGAAAATAACTAACTTGACAAATAAGGTGTCTGGTGTGTTCAGAGCACTGAAACAGCTCAGCACAAGGTCAGAAAAGTGCTAGAGCAAGAAAGGGCCCAGAAGGGCAGTACCATGCAAGCAATTAGAGTGGCTTCAGTGTACATTAGCATTTAAGTTTAAACCAGGACTGCATTTTTTTTAAGTCAATCTCTCACTCATCCCCACTTACAACATATTTGTCTCCAACACACAGCTGTCTTGAAGCACATGAACTGGATATCTTCCAGGCAAAACTCCACCAAAAGACACAGTCCAGCAAGCACATCAAACCACCACTAGCAGGCACCAAGTCCACAGCCCCAGCCTAAAACCAATAAAACAGAGGTGCTAGAAGGCAGGCATCAAGGACACCATGCTGAAAACATTCAGTATCAACCATTTCACTCTACAGATCCACTCCTATTACTCTACACTACCGACTGATGTAGGCAGTCACCACCACCCACTGAACCACTGCTTCACTCTCCACAGCGCTAAGCACCTGCATGTTTAAGCCACAACTGACTTCTCTGACTGCGTTTCCACATTTTCCTGCCCCAAGGATAATTCAGTACAACTTCTGACAATCACCTCCTCCAAGTGAGCTTTATGCCAAGAAATGAATTTTAATCCATGCATTGATCCTTCAAATAAGTCAGCTTGGTAATTAAATAACTCTCCCCACAAGGGTCAAAAGATCTGGATTCAACTCCCTCTTTTCAACACATACTTCCCATCTCCAAGGAAGTATCCCTAAGAGCGCTACAGCATGATGCTTAAAGTGTTCTTTCAGCATCATTTCAGCTTAGCCATCAAATTACACAAAAGGAGTCTGACCCATTCCAAAGGTCATATGTGCATTTCACATCATCTTACCACTGAATAAAATGCACAGCCAGTCTTTGGAGAACAGGCTGAAACTTTAGGACTCTAGAGCTCTGATGAGCCCCCCAGCTGTTGAAACTGCAGATTAAGCTTCCATTGCTCCTCATAGCCAATGAAAAATTTATTATTTCCTCATCAACAGTGCCCTCCACCAATCCACTCCGCTTAGAAGCAACGATACAGTCCTAAAAAGAAAAAGCTCATGATGCTTGGCAGACAAGATACAATTTTGAAAAAAAAAAGCACACTCCTTCCACAGAGGCATTTGAGTCTTCACAAGATGACCACCACTTACATCTCTTACACCTTACACAACTGTTCAGTAGTTGACTCAATAAAGCAGGGGGACAGGACAGTAACACCACCTTCACCATCTCTTGCAACAAACTAAGCAACATGCTGTCTTGTTTTTGAAACAAAAGGTAAATACATTGAAAGAAGAGCAGAATACCAACTGCAAACCAGAGCCAGATGTTTCCTTGATGTGAGCTGGTACATTCCTATTCTGCACACCTTGCAAACACCACATTTATGAAGAGATAAATTTCCCCAGACAGTACATGGAGGCAGAGTCCATTCTGTACACTCTAGACAATCTGGGAATCATGTATTTGAACAAGGCATTAAAATATTAGAGTTTCCTTCTCACATGAACTTGAACAGATCTCTCCTCAGGTTATCTGAGCACAAACTCCTGAAGTACATTGGGCGGCAACGAGCTGTCAAAATGACTGAATTTCAAATTTTGTAGCAGATGATAGAAGAAAGCTTTGCATATTTTAAAGAAGTAAACAGCAACAAGAAAAAGTGTAAATGAGAGTTCAGAAAAGCTTTAAGACCTCTGTATTTGTAAGTTAGTTACAAGTAAAGAAAACGCCTTTGTTTTGGATAAACTTCCATTTTTTGATCTAATTAATTTATTTAGATTAAAACTTAAATGCCAAATTCCCCCCACAATTTTTTTTTTTGCCAACTAGATTTCTTAGGAACAAAAGCAGCTGACAGCATCCCATTAAGCTACAGGGAAGTCTTCAGCAAAATTCAAAGTTTTTATTGTTTTAGTCAAAAGCTCAACTTGCTCACCCAAATTCACTCAGCTCAATACAGACTTGGTACAGACACTTACAAGCTTAATCAGCTTTGCAGTTTCCCTAAACCACATTTTCCCCCCCCAACTTCCTTCTGAAATACTGCCTCGGACTCCAAGCTCAAAAAAAGAAATAAAGTTAGAAAAGGAACATAGATCCTCCATTTCCAGGTCATTTTATTTTTTTTCCATTTTCCTTCACTCAGAAGACTACAGTTTCTGGAGAACAGATGAATTCTGTGCAGTTACTTTTACATCAATAAAAGCATTTGCATCATTTTTGGGTTTATATTATCTAGCAGAACAAGGTGATGATCTGCAAAAGCTAAAAACATTTAGACATGTCTATGTTTAAGGAAATTTAATACACTAACACCTGAAGTCTTAAGTGACTGATAGAAAAAAATATGTTTAAGAAGTATAACTAACTGTCCACCACTCCGTAAAGTTTTAGTCGTTTACATTACTTTCCCATGGGATTTTTTCAGTCATTTATAGTTCATTGCTTCGTATGGCTATAGAATCCCTGCTGTGTTAAAAAATGCCAAATAAAATTATATCTCATTCACTGCTTTATGCTATACCTTCTTTTGTTCAGATCCAATTAGTGAAAGCTTGTTCTTCATTTATCATACTTTTAGCTGATTACATTAGGCATTACAATAGTTCTCTAGCTTTCCTTGACAATGTTTGCACCATCAGTGTTACATTTATGGTTGAGGAGGCTCTTTCATCTTAACCTTCTATTCCAATCAGTTCAGGGGGAAAAAGTACATACGATTACTCTTGTTCAGCCGAAACTCTTTGCTTGTTTTCTCATCCCAAAAATAAGTTCCACCAGATGTTTTAATTAAAAAAGTGTCTAAATTCTATTGGTCCTTCCCCACTCTACCTATCCAAGTGTAAAGAATCAGTGTCTTGAAAGCTGAACTCCGAAGTTAAAAAAAAATAATCAGGATTTTGAACAGTATAGAAAGTCTTTCCTCTGATTTCCCCAAAATAACAGATGTAATAAAGAGCATTAGTCAGGATTTTCAAGACCCTAAAAAGCATCCATTATGACCTACTTTTCTTAACATACTATGTACCACAAGAGCAACTGTATGCTCTAAGGGGGTCTCAGAAGCCATTTTATCAGGCTGTTTTCCCCAGCCACCACAGTGATTTTGTTTCAGGACAGTTGTTAAAGCAGCAACTTGCCTTCCACTGCATAAATAGTTTTGGACATAATCTTTTTTTTTCCCCAGTTCACACCCCCTCCCGCCTCTGCTAAAGTGAATGTAATCCAATCCCATTTAATACCATTTCCAGCTACCTTTAACTTTGCATCAATACACAAATACCCAGAAGTCTGAAGTCACACACCTCCTTTTAAGCTTTGTTAACATTCCCTCCCCATCACCTTAACAATTCTAACCTATAGAAACCCTTCAGATCTTTGGCCATTTTTCAAATTAAGTGCACAAAACAGCATTTTTGCTCTTTGTATTTTCCTCCTTCAGGTAAGCTTTATTTGGCTCTCAGTAGGTTGTTCAATTTTCACCATATTCTCAATTTATAGCAGTCCTTTCTGCTGCTTCCTGCTCATAACAGTTAAGGAAGTTTTAATTTCTTGAAATTAAAATTCCTTTATACTGTTATAGTCTAGTTATAAACTACTGTTACAGTCTAATTATCTGTTCATATGTAAAATTAGTATGTCAAAATTACTATTTCTCTAACGGCGTACTCATTCTCCAACAGCATTTGCCATTGTGTTCCACAGAAATTAAGTCTGAAGAACAAGAAAAAGTAAGATACAGACCTTCAATGAAACTACTGTTTCAGCTATTCCCACCACCTCCATTCAGCACTGTAAACTCCACAAGGATTTCAGAGAATTTTAACATTTAAAAAATGAAAGAAGAGTTGAATATTCAGCAAAAAAATTCCAAAATAAGTTCTAAGATAAGATTATTCACTAATGAATCTTACAGTACCTTTATTCAAAGGCCAATGGCTTTAAGATTATGTATACCATTCCCATCCAAACACTGGTGAAAATGCATGGGTCACTTATACATATGACACTGGACAGGGAATAAACTAGAAGCTAACAGTGAAGAGCCTGAATTGCTAGATACCTTGTAATTGTTTCCCCCCCCTTAAATATTTCCCTAAGTGAGCACACTTAGGGAACCCTGCTTCAGTTCAATTTCAGTTCTGTTTTTAAACAGTACAACAGAAAGGAAAGCCAGAGAGATGTAACAGACTGTCTGGTCTGCCTTCCTTTTAAAGTTATTTGTAAAAATGAATTAGTATCAAGAGGATCAGACTAGCCATATTTCAGCAAGTAGCTACACAGGTAGTGTAATAAGGGGCTATTACTACATCTCAAGGGTTACTCTAAGTTCTAAACAGAAAATTTATCTACTCCAATTAATGTTATTTCAAAACACTTTAATCAAAAATATTTTTGTAAGCCATCCCCATCTACTCCAGTCACTTCAAACCAGGTCCCACTATTTTTAGTGAAGACAAACAGCTTTGGGATGGACAACTAGTTCAACCACATGCTTTTACATTTACTTCTGCCTTTGGTGTAATGACTATCATCATCAGGGTAGCTGCCTGCAATATTCATTGCCTTTGTGATACAAGTCTTAAAAGAGTGAGGGATGTCTTGCTTAATCCTGTCAAGCACAAAATCAGCTCCCAAGCTCGATTTCAGAGTGTTTGAAGTCTTCCTACCACTGGTACAACCAAGAAGGTAGCTGCTGATGGAACCTGAACACAAGTGAACAACATGGGATAAACATGGTTTGTTACTTTAATAGTAAGTAACACAGTCAAAGAATTGGGCGTCTGGACTCATCTATCAAGATCATCCAAACTGGCAGTCACACATATCACTGCAACAGCGAGGTCATTCCCCACAAACAATTAGTAACTGGAGGTAATCAAGTCAGTAAGACAGATTACATTAGCTAAGCTATTTCCCAGTGAAAGCACCTAAGGTAGTGATTAAAGGATGTATGGTAGACATAACCAACATACATACATTAGACAAAAAAACTAGCTTAGACTTAATATTACTACCCTATTTGAAGCACACGGAACAGTGTTTCAAGTAGCCTTTCTCTCATTTTCCTTTAAATACTTGAAGCTTCTTCAATGCACACAGCTAATGCTTAACCTTGCACAGATAGGTTTGATCGGTCTTTAAGTAAGGATCCAAAGAGATAAGCAGACACTATTTCACCCTTACAGCATTTGTTAGAGCCTCATCTCCAGTCCATGAACTCAAAATGTCAGCAACTCATTTAGCATACTTAATGTTGTCTTTATGAACTCTTATAAGCATATTAATACATTTCTGAGATACCAGCTTGGATTTCCTTTCTTTTATGAACCATTACCAATTAAAGACTCTATCTGTATTTGAAAGCTAAGACAGCACTGTAGATTGAGGCAGAGTAGACATATTTTCAATTTCTTCTTTCTAATGCACTATTTGTACTCGCATCCCTAAGGTCATGAGTTGTACTTTTCCCTGTCATTCTTATTCCCTCATTATGTTCTTCTATCATGGTTTTTACTTACTACTTTCAGATTTTTTCATAGTCTCCAGCTCCTAGCAAAGTCCACACAATAAACAAACCCATCCAGACACACTGGAAAGAAGACCAGTTCATTTTCTCAAGTCTATTATGGACTGGTGAAATGTTTTCCTTTTTAAACAGCTTTTTTAGTCTATTTTCAGAATTAATTCATGCCAGCAAACAAGGTTGTGCAGTGCTGCGAAACAGTGAATCCATTTATCCTAACAGCAGATACCATATACATAAATTGGAATACAAGTACCCATCCGCATGCTTCAATTTTACCAGAGGGATCATAGATCATACAGCATAGTTTGTATTCATATCCACTTAACCCTTGGCTTCCAAAAGAATTGGAATTTATCATGATGTCTGACACCCATCCACTAAGAATTCATTTCAGTTCACTGAGCATCCACAAACTACTATGCTCTCCCAGTTATAGCCACCAGTTAAAATCCATACCAAGTATAGTCTTCATTCACCTCAGAAAGAAGGAATTACTCGACATACAAATCCAGCAGTAGGGAATTCGACCTGTCTCAGAAAAATCCTGTTTCTGTCCTTTGCTCTACCTGCAGCCTATTTATATGAACCAAGATGGTCATGTAGGAATAGAACAACAAAAGGACTCACACAAAAGCACTGCCAAAGTCCAAAACTCCCAACAGTTCTCACCTTTCGCTTAACTCCGAAAACACTCAAGTTTAACTACTTTCACAGATTCCATCAACCATGCTTCAGTTTTTCAGTTGAGCAACTCACCACATATATTCACAAGTCCTGTCCTGATAGCTTGTTTCTAATCAACAAGGATATGCAAATTTGCCTACACTTGCTGTTACATCACAAAGGAAATTATCTCCTATTCTTGCTACAAGTGACTTAAAATGTTTCTAAAATAGAGAAGGGAGTACAAGACCTGAAAATGGGCGAGTAGCTAGACAAGTACCTTCCTCGTCTAGATAGCCATTTTACCACTTTCCTGACGTGCTGCTGAATATTCAAGGCACTTCAATACCCCCATCGAATGGAACAGCTCCAGTAGGCCTGCTCAGCACAGCTGGGTAGGACAGACCATTCCTCTGGGAAGTGGCAAGCAATTAGTTGGATCTACCAGGCACAGGAACAATTTATACCAAGTTCTATACCATCTAAGACCCACTTTTCATTGTCTTTTTTCATAAAATCATTTAGATTGGAAAAGACCTTTAAGATTGAGTCCAACCATTAACGTAGCACTGCCAAGTCCACCACTATGCCATATCCCTAAGCATCATGTCTACCTGTCTTTTAAATACCTCCAGGGATGGTACCTCAACCACTTCCCTGGGCAGCCTGTTCCAGTGCTTGATAACCCTTTCAGTGAAGGGATTTTTCCTAACATCCAATCTAAACCTCATCTGGTGCAACTTGAGGCCATTTCCTCTTGTCCTATCCCCTGTTACTTGGGAGAAGGGACAGACACCCACCTCACTACAACCTCCATTCAGGTAGTTGTAGAGAGTGATAAGGTCTCCCCTCAGCCTCCTTTTCTCCAGGCTAAACAACCCCAGTTCCCTCAGCCACTCCTTGTAAGACTTTGGCTCGAGACCCTTCAACAGCTTCACTGCCGTTCTCTGGATACACTCCAGCACCTCAATGTCCTTCCTGTAGTGAGGGGTCCAAAACCAAACACAGTATTCAAGGTGCAGCCTCACCAGTGCTGAGTACAGGAGGACGATCACACCCCTAGTCCCACTGGCTACACTATTTCTGATACAGGCCAGGATGCTGTTGGCCTTTTTGGCCACACTGCTGGCTCATATTCAGCTGGCAATTGACCACCTCCAGGTCCTTCTCTACCAGGCAGCTCTCTAGCCACTCTTCCCCAAGCCTGTAGCACTGCATGGGGTTGTTGTGACTCAAGTGCAGGACCCAGCACTTGGCCTTGTTGAACNTGACCACCTCCAGGTCCTTCTCTACCAGGCAGCTCTCTAGCCACTCTTCCCCAAGCCTGTAGCACTGCATGGGGTTGTTGTGACTCAAGTGCAGGACCCAGCACTTGGCCTTGTTGAACCTCATACCATTGGCCTCAGCCCATCGACCCAGACTGTCCAGACACCTCTGTAGAGCCTTCCTACACTCAAGCAGGTCACTCCCACCTAACTTGGTGTCATCTGCACTTACTGAGCTTGCACTTGATCCCCTTGTCCAGGTCATTAATAAGATAAAAAGAACTGGCCCCAGTACTGAGCCCTGGGGAACACGACTTGTGATCAGCCACCAACTGGATTTAACTGCATTCACCACAACTCTTTGGGCCTGGCCCTTCAGCCATTTTTTTTACCCAGCGAAGAGAATGCCCATACAAGCCACGAGCAATATGCCCATACGAGCCAAGAGAATGCTATGGGAAATGTTGTCAAAGGTTCTATTAAAAAAATGTAGGTTTCACTGCTACTCTTACACTTGGTGCACTTATCTACCAGGTTTAACTGTCTAGCTTAATCCACAGAAAAAGCAAGGTAACATTTACCCAAGCAAAACACAGAAGAGTTCACACAAAATACACGCTACATACTTGTTCAGTCCTCCCCGCCCCCCACCCCCCCGCCTTGGTATTTCCCCTCCTTTCAAGTACATGGAGGAACAGGACATACACAAAGATACTTCAGAATTGCCAACATGCCCATCATGGTAAACAAGCAGCCTGCGTAACAGTCTGGTTGAGTTTGAATTCAAGTAGTACTCACAGCATTGGCATCAACATCACTGTGTATGGCAACTGTTTTAATCCCCATCTTCTTACACGTTTTGATGACCTACCATATAAGAAGTGACAATTATCGACATTTAAAATACCAAAAATTTAAGAATTAAGTATAAAAAGAAAAAACTTAAAAGATTACATACTTACTCGGCATGCAATCTCTCCTCTGTTGGCAATAAGGAGTTTTTCAAAAGTCTGAAGAGAAAAGAACAATGAGGATCTTGACAGATGAAAAAAACAAGTTTTTCTCCCTCCAGAAACACACATTCTTTTCTCCTCCACTTCCACTAAAACCCTGGTTCATCCATGAGCTTTTAACTCCAAGATCACTACTTTTAAGATTGTGCTGCTGATTTAAAAATTATGATATAGCATAGAAGGTATGCTATACAAGATCCACCTGGCACATATACAGGTTCAGAAGAAAAAGGTGTTGGCTATTCACACTAGCATTCCCTGTATTGCCTTATCACACACTATGCAGAAACTAGAACTCTACAGAGGCTCTAGGAGACAGCCAAGTCCAGGGAAGAGACATTAATAAGCCCTGCCAAAACACAAAACAACCACCTCTACCCTGGAAGCACTTAAGTCACATATTTTTTAAGGCACAGAAGATAGTCAAAGAAGGTATGCTTACCATACTTCCCAGGTCTCTTTTTTAAAACTACACAAAGAGAAGGATCCCGCATTATGGCAGTACTCTAAGGATCATGTTTTAAACGTTTACACCTACATTCTGCTAGACACAGAGCAAATGCCCATGCCAATGTTGCCACCCTTCTGTTGGAAGTTACCATCACTGTTGTTCTCCCACTGCAGTACCCATGTGAAAGCTCCCAAGCCTGCTTTGGGTAAGTGCCTACATAAAACCTAAACCTAGCTGATTTTACCTCTACTTGGAGTATGCTGGCAGATACCTGCACTCACTGTCTCTAACCAGCACAGATGACCTGGAATACAATATTCATCTGACATGGGAGATCTTTAAAAGGCATTCCAGTCATAAGGAGGAGAAGTTCCTGTCTGCCTAGGGCATGAAGGTTAAAAGACCAACATTTCCATCCTGTGCAGGCATGCTCGCTGAGTTGTACCAGCCTGGCCCCTCCTTGTAGCTGCGCCTCATGTGAGGAACCTGGCAAAATCCTCCATTGCCATCATGACACTGTTCCACACTCAGTACTACATAGCAACCAAAGTGCAACAGAACAGCAGATCAAATGTAGTACACCCCTGAAATTCACTGCCGCCTTTCACACTGGAGCACACTTAATGCTGTAAATATACCTTCAATACTCCTATCATGCCTGTAAGAAGGGGCTAACAAGCTGTCAGAAGTCAATAAGCCTTACACTTTAGACAAAAACTTCCCATTAAGAAAGCACGGTGGAGGAGCAGAGCTGCTCAGCATAAAAGTCTCATTGCTGGGAGTAAGGGTTATTGCTGTCACTGGCCTTGCTTCTAAATATACAGGAGCACTTTGATACTGCACCTGCTTGGTTGTAAACATAGGCTGCCACCAAAAGGGACAATCCTGCTTTACACTTACCCCCACTGCTTTCCATGCATCAGACCTAGCAGGGATGCAGCTTCAGGACACATCAGTTCAACACGCTAATCGAACAGTCCCACTCTGCCTCCCACGCTCCAAATCAAAAAGCAGTATAGGGAACCAGCAGGACTCTCCCCTTCAGGGGCAGCCTGCAGTTATACCAGATTAGGTTTATCAAACTATACCCTAAAACATTTGATAGCTATTCTCCCTCCCCTACACCAAACAGCTGTTTTTCATATGGCCTGGGGGGGAGAGGAAGTATTGCCACTGCAACAATGAAACTGCTTGTTACCCCCACAGTCATTAGTTAATTTGGGGAGGGTCAGGAACACTGCAAAACCCCAACAGGAACTTCTATGGATGCAGTAGGCTATATATTGTTTGCTCCCCTGCTCCAAACAGATATACTCAAGGTGCCCTTGACCAAATTTACTTCTTCAAAGTCAGGGCTGACCTGGCATCACATGACCAGTTTAAAAATACTACCATGTGATAACAACATACAGAAATTAAGTGATAAGACCCTCAGGTAAGAGCTGCAGCAAGCTCATATGGTAAATTCAGCCAGATCTGCTGAGGAATGCATACCACTGCCTAGTACACAGGCACACCCCACTCAAAAGACAAATCTTAAACATCCGTAAGCAAACTCAATTATCAGAGGTACAAATACTGTAAGAACACCACAGGAGCTAGCAATTTCTTTGAAGGGCTTTTTTAGCTGGGGACCTGGTCTGAAACCCAGTGAAAAAAACCTAAAGTTTTCCACCACGCTCACACAAATTGTTCCTGAATCTAAATGAGTTGCTTTATTATTCAAGTATGGTCACAGCAGAAGATAAGACTCAGTATCAAGATGTTAAGAATATTTAACATTCATTTTAATTTTCTAATTCTGCAATAAAGACACTAACAGGAAGAGACTAGACTCTTGCTCCTGCTGTTAAAGACAAGTCTCAAGCCCAGCACATAAGAAAAAAAAAAAATCACATGCTGCTTTAAAGTAACATGCAGCATTTCTTTTTTATGTGACTTCAACTAATTAGCTTTAAAAAGTTTTTTTATGAAAGTCTGGTCATTACAAATGCAGTGGAAGGGGAAGTGAATGGAAAAAGCCGAAAAGAGCTTAAACTACCTGTAGTAGCCCCTAGTTGGAATAACATAGCTCTCCATAGTTAAGAGAAACTAAATACCCAATCACATTGTCTAAGCATAACTACGCCTTTAGAAAATGAAGAGGACCTGGATTAAGCAAGACCTTAAGAATACAGATTTCTTCAGAAGACTTCTTTTTAAGCCACAGCTCTAGACACATACTGGTTTTCCCTTTCTGATACTGTTTCACTCCTGGTTGATTGCTTCTACACTGGTATATAAGGGCAAACCTATCAGTCCTGAATTGTCAGCACTCTTGCCCTTCAATACTAGCATACCTTCAGCCACATTATTTTTCCAAATGTGTTACGTTAGAGGCCATGCCAAGACAATCCCCACAAGAAAAGTTTTTCTTGGCTCGTAACTGTAAATTCAGATTGCTACTGCACAAGTCCCAAGACCAGGGTTTACTGTTCTCTGCAGGCCTTAAAGGCCCATCTTTATCCAAGCTCTAAAATTCTCACCCCTGTGTCAGACCATCTAACAATCATGCTGCCACTATTGCATACTTTTTTTTCTATGAAAAGCTTTTGGCTAGTCTAGCTCCCAGATGTTTTAACAGGCTTATACCTCCCACACCACGCAAAATGTTAATAGTTCTGTCATAATTATAACATGTTCAGGCCAGTATGTAACTTTCCCAAGCTCGCAACCACTTATCCAACCTTTTCAGGTATGCACTTGAAGTAGTATCCAATCTTGACAAGTATAATGCAAAAGCAACTTCCTTTTTGGTTTAAAAAAAGGAAGAAAAACATGCTATTAAGCCAGTGACTGTGCATGGGTTATACTGGAACTACCATTGTAAGCAGCAGCACAGGGGAGAGGATAGCTTTAGAAGCCAGATGTCAGTGGTACAGTAAAATGTTAAAGAGAAAACATGCACCACACTACTTACCTTCTCACTTGGATCATACACAGACGAATACAGTTTATATGAAGTTACAAGGCACCATCTTGAACACAGTGCTTCACACTACAGAAGAAAGAGGGAGTTAGATGTTTTTCTCCTGCTACAGTATTCCAGTAAGATAAAAACAGTTCATATACTGACATCTTGAGGTAACTCTTCCATATCCTTCTATTCCCCCACCAAGTGGATGAAAGCTTAGAAAGATTTGCCTCTCCCCAAGCACACAGCCAACAATCAGTAACTAAAAACAATTCAGAAACTGTAGTTACGAAGTCATTAGCTTAGGTATAAATTATTTTTCATAAACTCTCCACTACACCATCTTCTTTCCTTCTTGTTCCAAGAAATACCTACCAAGAAGTTCCCAGAAGAGCATGCATGTATCTGCACACACTGGTGATGGGGAGAGTCCTTCACTGCTAGGAAGCTGTTGGGAATAGAACGGGTAATGGACTGGACCAGTATGGAGAGCAAATGCAGAACAGACCTCAGATGCTAGTTCAGCTCCCAGTCTTCCCTACCACAACCCCTGACAGCGGTCTGAGGAAAAGCAGCTTTTTTCTCCAAGACTTCTGCTCCGAACCACCTTCTACAAAGACAGCTCCTATAGTTTAACGATTTTGCATATATCAGGAAAAGCAGCATACACGTGCTATTTCAAAGAGAACACGATAGACGATACAACAGATTTGCATGTGTATCAAGAAGGAGATTCAGACAGGTACTTCTCAAGCAAGTCAATTCACAACATAATGGCAGTTGTAGTTAACCATAAACAAAAATAATAAGAGAGAAATGATCCCACACCAAAGTTGCATCAAGACAAACAGATCTGGGACAACTACGTTTGCTCACCCAGTTGGAATTGAGAAGACTGTAAAAAAGCCTTAATACTGAATATTGTCTAGTAGGAAGCAGAAAACAGCAATGACTGGCAACTGCCAGAACTCAGAACCCATCAATTCTGTCTGAAAGAAATGTTTTCAGAAGCTGCAGAAATCTGAGTAAGTAGTAGAAAGTAAAGGCTCTTCTTTGAAAAGACTGGGAAAAAAAAAAGATGAAGACAGACTACACTAGAAAGGAGAGCAAAAAAATAAGGAAGCATCTGTTCATATAAGCAGCTTAATTATTCAGCCACCCCTTCCACAACAGTAGTAAACATAGAGTTTTATCAATTTTTCAATTATCTTAAGTTTACTGTAAGCTCCTACTGGCTCTGAAATAACAGTGGCTGGCAGTAACTGGAATGAGAACAGTCCCTTACGGAGCCCTCTAGCCTCATCTAGTTTGAAGATACTGTTCATGTTGCATCACAGAAAGCAGAAACCAGCCCAGGATTGAGAAGTGCATCACATTTGTAATGCAGCTGGTACTATATAATATTATAAAGGAAAAAATATATTTCAGTACAAGTCCTATAATACAGAACTAAAAGAAGCCTTACAGCACACTACCTCATGCCAGCTTAGGCCAAGCTTCATGAATAGAAGGCTGCTACAGCTTCACAAACCATTTAGAAGCCAATCGCTAGTGGCAGACATAGCATACACTGTCCCAGGTAATCCAGATAAACTTAATTCTGGAATAATTCCAATATTCTTAATTATTCTGGAACTAAAAAGTCAGTGGAAAGCAACTGTCCCACCTTATTCCACATGCTGGGCTCTCTCCCACTCAGTTTTTTTGTTTTGGTGGGGGTTTTTTTGCTTCTTATCATTTTTTTTACTTCACTCTCCAAAAATAAAATCCAGAGTAACAACCTCAAACGCAAATCGTTTGATTTGCTAGAATCAAAACCAGAGCTTTGCGGGTTTTCTTGGCAGGTATATTATTCTTCCTCTGAGGTTGCGACAGCATAAACTGTTTCAGGTATTAAAAAGAGAAGATACAGTTAAGGACTGAATTCTGCTGCCTGCAACCACTGTTACCAGCTGGTCACTATCCCAAGTCTACAGCAGGACCATTACAACTTCAGTGACTGTATTGTGATCTAGATCCTGTTGGAGGGAGCAGCAAGGATAGCTACAGCAGCAGCAGAGTATACTCTCCTGCCCCATAGTACCCACAGTTAAGCAGATTTGAGTCCCTTTCCTCTCAAACACTATTGACGGAAGTGCTTGTGGGACCACAAATAGTCTGAAGAAGGTCATACAGGACACACCAAAAACACTCCACTGAGTTCATATTATTCATTGAGGAAAGTGCTTGTTAAGGGTCAGTGGGGCTAACCTAAATACTTGCAGTTAGCTGGGAGGGACAGGGCAAGGGAAGAAAAGCTTCTGAACTTTCTTGTAAACACCTTTTATACAAAGCTAGTTTTCAATGTATATGAGAAGCCAGGAAAGTTATGCCGCACATGGAAACTGGAAGGAAGGCTATGATGGGAAAATTAGTTAACATTAAGTTTCAGAATCTTGGCCATGTGCTGTCTTGAAAAAAAAAAAAAAGAAAAAAAGCCCTGTTGAAACTTTTTATACAGAAAGAGTAAAGCAATTAAAAAAAACTGGAAAAGCATTAAACCACACTCAGCTCTGTTTTTACACTACAGAATTGGACAGATTTCACATAAAAATCTTGTAATAGCCTAACCTAATTATGCATCTATGTTTAAAAACTTAACTACCTCCTCCCACACATGCTAGAATTGCTTAGAGAACCAGGTTCAGCCCTGAATTGAATACGTGTGGGGTAATTTCCTAAAACAAATCAAGCATATTGCTCAACTCGGATGTGAAATTCCAACTCCACAGTTTTGGAAAGAAGGGGTTGTGAGGTTTTGTTGTATCTGTACCAATATACACCAAGGTCTAAGAGCATGCTTAATCTAGAATCCGCTTCAAGAAAAGTCTTTTTAGCAGTCTGCTCCCAGACACTATGAGCAACTGAGTAAGTACTCAAAAATAAACAGACATTTTGTAAATAATGCATGACTAGGACCACAATGGAAAACTGCTAAATTGCCATCTCCAAGTCAGGTATCACCTACCCCTGGAATCCCAAGCTCCTGCTATAGGTAGGTTCATTAAAAGCTACACCAAAACATCCAAAGAACTCTCAAACCACTAACCCAGCCAAGCCAACCTAACTCTCATGGTAGATTCTTAATCAGATGCTTCCCCAAACATCATACATGCCCTAGGTATTATACATTACATAAAAATTTCCTCAGAACAGAGCCCAGAGAGCTTAGCTTGACCTGTTGACTTTTTTGTTTCTTGCAAAACTAGAGAAGGGTAGTAGAGTCATCGGCTACAACCTATTTTTGTCATGACTTGTTACTTCAATTTGATAAAGCTTTTGACTCTTGAAAGCCCAAGAACACAGACTATTCATTTATGCAAGCTCAACTCTGGACTGAGTTTGGCTTGGAGTTTCCCACCTCTACTGAATCGTCAAAAACAGTTAGTGTTAGTACTGTATTATGGGGAAGCATCCTGCTTCATCTATTAATTGCACAATAGCCAAACTGAGCTCAAGCCTGAATAGCTGTAACAGGTCTAAAATAACTTTATATAAATCAAACTACACAGTTAAGTTGTAGAACAGTACGCTCATCACAGTGCCACTTTGAGGCCTAGCAGAGAACCTGCCTCCCAGGGATCCAGTGCAGCCCTAGGAAATCTCTTCAGGTGCCTCAAGGACACAGCACACAACAGCAAAATAAAAAGTTAACTTGTTATTTAGAGATGGCTTACATGTGTGTTTTTAAAGGCTTATATGTCCCTCATTGAGGAAAGAAATTTCCCTGCCACACTGGTGATCTTGTAAATAACTCATTGATACTGTGCTTTCCAAGCAGAAAAAGGGTCTCAGTGTTGAAGGAGCAATGCAGAGTTCCAGATTTCAGGCAGGAAAAGCATCATCTACCAACATTTGCTTTAAGAAGTCTAACATGGGAAGGAATGTATACTTTAGCATTACTAGAAAATACAGTAAACAATGCCCAATAGTAACAGCTAGAGTAGCACACTTATTTTCACTAGCCATGAATTCTACCTCTTCCATCTATCTTTCGCTCGCAATCCTACTAAGATTTTTGCTCCCACACTTTCAGGGATTCAAGCTTAAGACACCACAAGAATAACCCCTTTATATTTGCAGTGTATGTCCCATTAGCTCCAAGTATTCCTCAGTAATTCTAAACATGAGGAAAAATGCAGGTTTTTTCCATATTTTGATTACACAAGAACTTCAGGTGTCTGCAAGAATTTTAATCTATAATGCCGAAAAGGCAGCTGTATAGTTGTACAAGACTGTACAAATCTTGTCAACAGAAAAGCAAACATAACGCTTTTAGGTTTATTTTTTTCTCTAATGAAGTATTCTCCCTTCCTTTGTACTCTCTCAGAGAGCACTGAACAGACAAGCACTTGTAATGGTGCAGATCCTCCTGAAGCCAACTGCAAAGATGTAGTACAAGGTTCTGTAAGGTACACTGCACTATACATAACAGTTCTTTCATTCTTACCAGGTTTGAGAACCACTGGCAATTCTAAGAGGGAGAAGAGAAAAATCCATTTTTCCATATTCGTCAACACAGCCCACAAACTACGAACAAGGAAACACCCATACACCTAAGGCTATGTTTTTAAAACTAAATCTTTTCTACACCCAAGAACCTTCTCCCTTCCGCTAGTCCAAAAACTTTGTATAGTCACATAGTAAACTAGACTAGGGAATGCATCCAGCTGAGAACGTACTCACAAGGAGTGGGAAAAATGTGTTGTCAGCCAGATTTTAGTCCTGCTTATCCAGTTAGATACTCAGGCAGCAGTGCTGGCACAAATTGGATGGAGACAGGAGCTCAAAAGGAACAGCCTGTGATCAAGACCTAGCAGCTGCAGAAAGCTGGAACAGTTTGCCACAGCAGCAGGTTAAACAGCTACAGCAAGGCTTGCGCCTGTGAAATAGATCACAGCACTGTAACAATCATGCAGGAACCACCAATGCAAGTTTGGGACAGACAGAAAAAAAAAACCAACCAAGAACATTAAACCACACAAGTAGTGCTTCAGAACAAGATTGACATTTTTTTACTCAACCTAAACTTTAATCAACTTTTAACTTTTTCTTCCAGAACTAAGATTTTCCCATAGTAGACAGCACCACATGCTTTGCCTAGACTCTAAACAGCTACTCCTGGGAGCTAGGAAAAAATCAGAAATCTCAACCTGTGGTCTGCTTTAAGTACCAAAATCTCTTGTTTACATACTAGAAACAATCACTGAACTCCAGAAGTTTAGGGCTATGTTCACCTCCCCAGATTAGTGACAATGTTAACTCCCTTCCCTAATAGCAGATGATACCAATTTTGCTATCCCATCAGCCTAATGCTTCTGTGCTTACAAACAAGGGAAAAAGATTTCCCTGGAATAACAGCACGCTAAAAATAATGTCGGAGACTAAAGCAAGGAGTTCCCAATGTACAGATAATTTCAGTGACTTAAAAACAGCGCACAGAAAACAACTCATGAGGGCACAGATGGAAGATAAATTTCCCACACATTTAGTTCAATGGTTAGAAAACTGATATACACTGATAAAAATCTGTATCAGTTTACTCTTGATTTAATGATGTACAGCATTTATCACTTTCTCCTACGTTATCTTAGACAGTCTGACAGCTCTTTCAGAAGAGTTTCAAGCCTGAAATATCAAAAGCCACCTCTCATCCTTGTTTTGTAACCATAGCCTTCTTTCAACATCACATTTTCTACCAGCTCCAGAAGGGCAAAGCGCTCAAAAAAACTACTCTGGTTATATTCTAAACAGAGCCAGTTCTGCATAAAAGTGCTAGTATTAGATTAGAAACACATTAGTTGAATCCCCAGTTCAGTGTTTTCGCACTGTGCTTTCTCAGGTCCTTTATTGGTTCCCACATTAGAGGGGCAAATGAAGTTAAGGACAACTGACTACCTAGTAGCCCTTGCAAAAAAATATAAGCACTCCAAGCACGTTAAGTTTGAAGGCATCAGTTATATTATTTGCCTATGTTAGCAAAATATAAAAGAATCTATGAAAGTAGTTTCCATGCAAATTTGATTACATCTTTTCAAATATACTGATGTCTTGAAGGTGACTTTCATACACAGCTATTAAGGCCTAAAAAAATCACTTCAGTTACCCAGCCGCAAGTGCTATTAGGTAGCTATAAAAATATTTTGTTTTACAAAAGCATCACCAATATACCATTTCTATAACGTTTACACTGTCAGTCAGACCACAGCCTTAAAATGTTCAAAGGAAGGAGACAATGTAGGCCTTTCACAGGGAGGCTCCAAAGGACTGACATCAAAGTCTTTGCACTATTTAGTGGGAAGAGCACAAGTCTTCCACATCTACATACACATACATGTGTATATAGCTACCAAAAACAAAGTCTTCAAACAGCACAAGCCCTCTGCTAACTCCAAATCACTGTCTCAAATCATTCTCAAACTTCTCCTTTCTGCACTTTTCAAGAAGCTTCTCTCGTATACACCTTCACAGCAAAACTGGTTTGCTGTGCATGTTCCTCGAGAAAAAACACCTTGGATAAAGCACGTCCTTTTTTCCTCTTTTATCTCTTCTCAAAATGCCCTGGCCACATGAACCACCTCTTTTACATGATCCCTAAAGACATGTGAGGAGTTCTTTACAGTATTGTTATGGTATTATATTTCTAGAGAGAAACCTATCCCACACCCTCAGGGGTACACAGAGCAAAAGTTTTCTGCAAGTCGATCGTCTCTTCTCCACTGGAACTTGCAGACCTCCATACCTATTTTCCTTTTCAGGAAAAAAATAAAATATAAATTTTTCCTATTGTAAGTAATTAGAGGTATTTTGCACCGCTTTTCCCATACACAAACTAGTTGTAGTGTCATTCAACTGTTACACAACACTGCGGGTAACATGGTTTGTTCTTATCCTAAATCATCTCCTCTTTCTTTTAATGCAATCTGTAGAAGTAATAGAGAAGAAGACATATCAACTGCCTCAATGAAGTCTAAGGCTTTCTAGAAGTTTAAAGTCTTCACCAAAAGACATCAGTATAGCTCTGCAACGAGTTTATTGCATTTTCACGAAGAGAGAGAAGAATGAAAGAGACACACAGTAAAGCTTTAAGTGACAGCTGAAAGATCCGTAGCTAGCTGGGGTAAAGGGAGAAGACAACACAGTTTCACAAAGCAGTAGCTGTTTCCTATGAGCTAGGATTTTACTACTAAAAATAGCACAGAACTGCACTCTTTACAGCATGTAACATGCTATTCAAATTATGCTCTACCCCTGAGTTTTACCAGGCTCCTGTTTAACGGGGGAGAGGACAGAAATAAACAGGGAGTAGCACATCACCCTCTCCAGCGGCAGAAAATTGAGCTAAAATGAAAAAAGCAAAA
>VYZM01024286.1:3518-27637 GCA_013398915.1 Dromas ardeola
CTAAGAGCATCCAGCAAGGTGTCTCTTAAATTTGTTTCATCCTTGGAATCAAAAATGGAGATGACTCCATCTCTCATGCCAGTCATCACTGCGATGGGAAGTTTCTCATCAGAACATTTCAGCCTGAAGACATATCAAGAGAATCTTCAAACAAAGAAGCTTGGAAAGATCCTTCTTTTTACTGAAGTTACCACCACAACAATGAATCTTCTAGATGGGTAAGACAGTGATCTGGACCATACCGAATAAGCTTTCTGATCTGGAATTCACAATTATAGAAACACACAATGTTCAGAAGGAAACTTCTTTCTCTTTGGTTTATTTGTTGCCTACAAGCTAGCCAAAGTTAAAGAAAGCTGATTATCTTCTAGATAGGACACAAAATAGAGATCTTTGTGTTCACAGAATATTAATTGATAATGTATAAAATACTAAGCCATAAAGGGTGAGGACATCTGACAACTTTTTACTTGGTGGTGGAGTTTAATCATTCCTCTTGCAAAGCACGAATATCACCAAAGGAAAGTTTCAGGTATTAAATATGCATATTTAGGAGATTATATGAATTTTCTGGTACAAGTTATTTTTTAAGCTAGTTATATGACAAAAGTGATACCAAATAGGTTGTGGCCTTAATTTTAACATTACTGTTTTCTCTCATTCCTTTTACTGAATATTTCACTAAAATGCTCTTCAGTGGTTTGTTGTTTTTTTAAAACATCGATTAGGGTTATGCTAGACATTCTTTCATCATCACATAGATGACTCTTGTCATCTATGTTGTGGGATACCTTTGAGAGGGTAGTTCATTAGAGTTTTGAATGGGATTAAGCGATATGAAAATCACAGTTACTAAATCTTAGCTTGGAGTCTATGTACAAAGACTACACTGTTATGTTTCATGAAATAGTCTGATGGAAAAAACTGTCTTTGGGAAGTTGTTGCTCTTCAGAACAGATTTTTCTATGTGTGTTTCTACCTGCAGCTATAACTTTTCTTGACAGCTACTTTTGAGTATCAGTGTTAATTTATCTGCAGAAATTGCAGATGAATTTTACTGTTGAAAACAACCTCAGTAATTTTGTTTTGGATTTTTTTTTAATCAACATCATCAGTTAAATCATCTTGAATGTTACTGTAACTGATTAACTAACCAGCAATAATAGCTTTAGCTCTCAGCTAGAGCACCTAAATTGTGAGATTGATACAAGTTACAGAATATGCCTTCTTGCAAGTAATAAAGGTGATTTGGTTTACAATATATGTGCACAAAATCTGTGAATGAGGATGCATTATAACAGTATTAAAGTAAATAATGTTCTAGTCTTACAGTTGGCGCTGATAGAATTTACAAATGATAAATTGGGCGAAAATATTGCAATTTAGAGACAGTTTGAATCATATACAAATTTCTTTTAATTCTAAACTGTTCTTTATGTGTGACTATGTACTCATGTGCACACACATTAAAAAAATGTTGCAATGTAATTTTGCCACTCCCCTTCGCCCAGATCTACATCCTGTTCTTCAACAGGTTTTGCAATGGCTTTTGGATGTAGACAGACAAGCTAGTTCAATAAGAGGCCACAAAGAAAAGAGTTATTTTATTGAAGCATTTGTAGCATTTGCTTCTTAATTTTTAGTATTCAGAGCATGTTCAGCCTGTTGGATTGAAAGCAGAAGTGCTGTGAAGAAACTGACAAAGTGATAATTTAATAGGTCAAGACCTTTCTTCTCTGACAGTTGTTTTTGGTGGTGGTTCTCAGTAACATTATTCACACATCTCAGCAAGATGAGGTA
The DNA here is from genome assembly GCA_013398915.1 of Dromas ardeola. Classification (NCBI taxonomy): domain Eukaryota; kingdom Metazoa; phylum Chordata; class Aves; order Charadriiformes; family Dromadidae; genus Dromas; species Dromas ardeola. The sequence continues at coordinate 5,319 of VYZM01024286.1, forward strand.
TATAATACAGAGTTTTGTGAATTTATTTAGATATCACAAGCTAAAGAGAATCGTGTGTGGACAATTTATATATGATGATGTTATCAAGAAAGGCAAGGGAGCTAAGAGAAGTGGTCTTGGTTTTTCAGTGACCGTGGAACCTTTACTTTCTTATTTCTAAAGTGCTGTACCAGCAGAGTGGTCAGCACTCAGGTTGCTTTTTTTACATCAGGCAGTCCAAATGTAATGAAGCGTTTACAGTCTTCAAGATTTTTGCCCTCATGGTGCAGCTCGAGTAGTCAGTTTTCAGGTAAGATGTAAACTAGAAGTCCTGGCTCTAAGTAGCTTACACTAGGAAGATGATCCTAATCAGATTACATTTTGAACAATTAAATTTATCTTGCAGAAAGACCTTTGTTTTAATAAGTTAAAATATTTGTCTTAAGTATTATGGTTGATGTCATTGTAACTACTTTATTGTCATGGATAATAGAGTAGTGTAGTTCATGTGATTTGCAATTCAACAAAGTGCCTTGAGGCTTCTCAGATGATAACATTTCATAAATCACTAGAAATTTATGCAAATACCTATTAGGTAGTTTTTATTGAAGAAAAAAAGTTGTCAGGTTTTTAAGGTACTTCCAAATGAACCAGTATGAATTTGTTAGGGTATGTAGTATGTCACTTTTTTCTAATTGCCAGTTCTGAATGAAAGGAAATCGTATCTCAGGAAAAAATAGTTTCTTTGCTTGAACAAAAAATAGGTACCTATTGATCATTTGTGATTCCCAGAAAGAGATTGCAATACCGTGTTTATGTAATTATATATTGCAATGAGCACATATTACATGGTAGACCTCTTAGGTCTCTCCAACTTCAGCAAGTTATTGATGATGATGCAAACACCTCAAGATCTTAATTAGCGTGGTTAGTAGTAAATTTAGTTAGTATTTTTTTTTGTTAGTAGATTATAAATAAATACAGCATTTAACTTTAGTGACTTTAGATTTTCTTGTACCTTTCCCACCAGCTGAATGTCAGACTTTTGTCTCTCTTCCTTTCCACTTCCCCAAACCTTCATACCCCCCCAAAATTAAGACATGGAAGGAGAAAGTGGGCTGGAACTAATTTAATGGCTGAGCGACCTCACAGTAGAGAAACAGCCGGAGCCTAATAGGGGTCTTTGTCTGCATTTCCACCCTGGCTGGTAACGTGCCAGTCAAAAGTCAAGCAAGAGAAACAGGTGGAAACTATTAGACCTGTCATAAAGTTTGAAAAATTGATTCTGGAGGCTAAGTGAATAGATTGAACTTGACAGTGTTGTCCTAAAGATTCTAAGAGAAAATTCTGTAGTTTAATTTGGGATCCCTTGATTGTTCATTAGCTCTCCAGATGGCAGGTCTTGGCAGTTTGCCTCTTAACGTACACACCGTATTATCACTGGCGTACATTTATATGTTCTAACAAGCATAGGTAACAAGCAAAGTGTGAATTCACCTGTAGGTATCTAAAATTAAATGGCATTAGTCTAATTGTAAAATAAAGATTTGTTTGAATGACAGATAGTTTTAAATGATCAATATTGATTTTATGATTTCATGTTAAAAACTATTGGAATCATTTGAGACTATTTTTAAAAGCATTTCCATTTTTATTTCTTCAATTAAAATTTAAAATCCTTACCAAAGATTACAAGTTCCCATGTTTTTTCTCCAAAAGGAGATTCTTTCTGCAAGTTTAATTTCAGAAACCTTGTCTTCAAAGATATTTATTCTAATGCCACCTGAACAGGTTAACCTTGCCAGAAGCAGTTCCACTTTTTCTCTCTACTCTCCTCAGAGCATTCTTGGGATTTCACGATTTAAGATGAAACCATTATTTTTGAGGATGATCTGCTATAGTGGTACAAGTGTTACATTGTAGAGGCATACTTATTAGGCTCACAAGACCTGAGACTGATAAAGAAATATTTTTAGCACACTCTAATTGGCGGCAGTGGTTTCACAAGCATTTCATTAAAAAATAATTAGATATACATTTCAGTTTTATTCTTTAGGGGCACCTTATATCCTGTTTTCATGTTTTAGTTGGCAGAAGATTTGACTTACACATGATTAAGCCAGCATGAGATATATTCTATATGAAATGCCATTGTGGATCCCTTTTCCCCAATATTTAAAAAGCACAAAGTGCTTTTTAAAGAAGAGTTTGATACAAAAATGGTGAATTTTAGTGGAAATGAAATGTGGGATGAAGTTGCTTTCATAATTTCTGAATAGGATATTTAAATAAAACGTCATCTTAGAATAAACAATTTCCAATTTAAAAGCTTTGACAAAGAAAATCCTTTACATTGTTGGTGTCCTTTCGGCTTTTCTTTATGCTTTTCTAGATTCGTATTGTTGAATTTTTAAAAATTGTACTACAGCTCTAATTTTTGAAAGTGAGCATTAGGACTCATTTTATTTTAAAACTCTTGATTTAGTTCTGTTCAAAAATGTGTGCTGCTAATGCAGTTATGAGTTAGTGAAAAGTAAGAGTAGCATATAGATGAAGGAAATTGAAATGGCACTTCGGAGGCACAAGCAAATAAGTTGAGATTCACAAACTGTATTTTGCACTTAGTGATTTATTTGTTTTTTTCCAAATCCTTGTGACATTTTACTCTATGTAAACACAGTGGCCTCGTGCTCAGTCATTCCATGCACCTTGGTGATCTCCCTTATTCTCTGTTTACACCATAGCTTTTAAAAAACAAATTAAAATCAGATAAGTTGTGGGGAGTGGGTTGAAATGTGGTTTGAAGATAGATAGAAACTTGGCATTGACATAGCCTTTGCAAAATATGCCATACAGTCAACAGCGCTTGTTTTCATTCCATCATCGGGTGTACTTGTTTAAAGCATCCCCCCTTAGATGCTTGCCTCAGAATTCCACTAGGACTGTAACTACAAGTCAGAATTATTATTCTTAGAGCTATCGGTTCAACTTGATTGACCATTTTCTTAAAAACTATGAAAATTGTTTACTACTTTTAATATTTTAGCTAGCCGTGTCTCATAATCTAGGCTCAGGTAGGTGGAGGAAGCTGTTTTGCTGTAATAGTCAAAACCAACTGCAAGCTGCGTCACTGACCTTGTGGTTTCCTCTCTTGAAGATGTATGGATGGGTTGTTGGAGTGCAAAGTCTTCAAAGAGTAATCTTTGTCTTTTAGGATGGTGAGACTATCCTTGTACATTAATAATCTGCTATAAATAAATGTTTTATCACCAACGTTAATAGTTTGTAAGAATTAACCCCCTACACCCTTCTCCCTCAAGAACGCGTGCTGGAGAGCTGGAAAATACTATGGTGGGCAGGAAGGATGCCTTTCTCTCAGGAAACAGGCATTGCTGTTGGATATTTAAAAAATGTGTCAGTTTTGATGAATTGGTCAGTTGCATTTAAATCCTGTGTGCATCTTATACATAACCAAAAATATTTTATTCGTTTGGGTAATGAGTATCTCTGTGCAGAGACCTCTCACAATAGTTCATATTGCTTTTAAAAGCTTAGATCCCTTGGTTTTGTTTGCTTTTTAAACTGTAGTGTGGGATAGGAATGCTTTGCTTGATGAATGTCTAGCTGAAAATTAAAGTTAGATAGGAGTGGCAATAGATATGCTCTTTAAGGAATTTTATGCTTTTAATCTACATCCCTTTCATTTAACTTAGCCCTGAAATGGTACCTTCTTCCTTCGTTCTTTACATTGTTAAGGTTACTAACTTTTAAACTTCAATTTTTTTATTTATAGTGTTGAAAGGCTTTTTATTCTCAAAGGAGAAAGTTAGTGTGTTAAAATAGTTGCTTCTGTGCTTGTTTTCCTCAAGGGTTTTTTTATGTTTGATATTTTCTGCCTTCCTTTGGTGATAAGGTTTAGCTCAAATAACAGAATGTGTTTGTTTCCCTTAAATCAAATCAAATTAATTTCAACAGTAATTTTTGCTAATTTAGTTTTAAGTGTATAATATTTCATGCTTTATTCTTCCATTCACTTACTGGTAGTGTTTTGCATCATCCAGTGTTAGAGAAAGCTGTCCTTAGCTTGATAACAAAAGATCATGCAGGAATTTTTGTAATACAGCCAAGAGTCTGTTCCCTTCCTTGCCTGTAGAAAGGGGAGGAATTCGGAAGTTTTTGGCACTGGTTTGGTTCTGTGCCATTCCCAGACTCTTCTCTGCAATACCATTTTTCATTACATGCTTGCTGAAAGATTTCTGTATTGGGATTTGTCATCTCCTTTGCGTCAATTTTCCGTGCCTTTCTTTCCACCTGTTGCGAACAGTTCTTGAGGGCGCTGAACAATTAGGTCCCTATTTTCCTGTCACGCACCTTGTGTGTCTGATTTTTCATGGAATTGAAGGCAAAATATGTTCCTCTTTATTTTTCTGTTATGTAAAGTTAGTAGATTTTCTTCCTGTTAATGAAGTGGGCCCCCAGCTTGTATGGTTTCTGTCAGTGAAGGGGGAGGTTTGGCATTCCCAAAGGGTATTGAGTCATAAAAAAAAGATACCCGTTTTGCAGAGCAATTAACCCACGTTGAACTCTTATAGTATATTGTATTACCCTGCTGCTGGAAGTTCCTGAACAATTCGCATTGTCGTGGAATACACATGTAGCCGTGGAGCACTCATCATTCGTTAAATATGAGAGGAAACCCTGTAAGACTGCACAGTTAAAATGAGAGCTAAAGAATGGAAATGGAAGGGTTTCAATAACATTTTACTGTTTTGTTTTACATGGTGCTGTTTTCATGCACGCATTTTAAAACAGACTTTTCGTATTAAGATGAAAAAATTGAATGCTGAAGTTACAAATCACATTTTTTTTTAAGAGGATTAACTTGAAAAAGTATATAATATGATCTATGTAATAGAATACAATATATCATAATAATATATAATATATTGTTATATATATTTATAATATTAATTACAACATACTGCATGTATATTATTGTTATTCATTTGCTAATTCCGTGACTGTCAATTCTGCCATTGAATTTTGACTTCTATTTAGTGAAAAGAAATGTTGCTTAAGCTTACCCAGAAGCACTTAAGGATTAATGTTTGCACTTCATTGAGAAAGAGATTTTCATGCTTTTGCAGTCATCGTTTTGTAGCATATTGTTAAGTGTAACAGCGTCAGTTCTGTACTGTCAGTGCGAATGTGTATCAGTTAGGGCTATCCTTGTGTTCATCAAATAGCTTTCCGTGCACTGGGAAACCTGCCACCTTATTGCCACCAGTCCAAGCTCAGATCAGAATATAGCTTCTAAAGACATCATGCACTTATAGTAGTAAGTTAAAAAACTCAGAGTTTGAGGCATAAGTCAGTGTAGAACATGACCCATTGACTTAAAACGGGGAGGGTAAGGCATAGCAAAACTAGATATGTTGATAATGTGTTCATATAAAACAACTTCCCCGCCTCCCTAATTAACCTCATTGAGTAGCCTGGGGCTTGGACAAGTTATGGATCTGCATTTCTCCCTCATACTTTTTTATTGTAGTTGTTATAATCATCAGACTAGTAAAAGAATAAATTGAAGATGTTGTGTTCAAATAGAATAGCAGTTAGGTATCTGAGTGACTTGATAATGTGTTTGATTAAAGGGTTTGCCCATATTATGTGTGGCTGAGGAAGCCCCAGTTTAAAAACTGATAAGGAATGCACTTGGCTGGGCACTGCACAGGTTTCTTACACTTGACCTTTGAAGGAGATGTGCTGGAGATATTCATCACATGCAAGTTCCAAACTGACTCCCTGTTTTTTCAGGAAATGGGAATTCTGGAGAAGTCGTCAAGACCAGTATGTATTGCTTTGGCAACTCCTTTGGCCATTACACTTGCTTTAAGTGGTGTGTAGGGCCTACCTCAGCCTTGGAATTACGTCTACAGAGCATTTTTTGTCTGGTCATTTTAGGAAGCTGGTGGGAAGAATCACTGTTGTCAGCCATAGAGACAAACATACGCTGTATACTAGGTTTTGACTTTAACCACTTTTATTTGAAACTACAACAAAGATCTGAATGCTGAACTACGACTGAGTGCGGTCACACAAAGTCTGAATTATTCTCTGGAGATGCCAGTTTCTCATTCTGACTACACAGGGAGAAGAGCGTAATCAGATTTCTTAGAAACTTGAAGTTAGATCATGGCTTTCAGTTCCCATTTTGCACATCTCCATCTCTTTGCCCTTGTTAGAAAAAAAGAGGAAGAGGAGTTTGGATTTACAGCAGTATGGGAGTTAAGGGAGGAGCTAAGAGACTCGCAGCATGACTATTTAGGCAAGTTTAGGCAGCACCTGTTCCAGCATTGTTAAGAATATATACACTGATTTTTTTGTTTGTTCTTATGCTGCCAGTCATAAGATAGTGATTTAATTTTAGAATAATTCCCTGATTGTTTCTAGAGCCAAAAACTTTCAAAGCTTGTGTAATTTCTAACTTAAGCAGTAAACTAAGAATCAGAATTCTTTACCTAAATCCCACTGGCCTAATTTATTTTCACTTATACTTCTAGTTAAAATATTTTAAGAATCTGTTTGTATTCAAACGAAGGCTTGCATTTATCACACCTCATATCATTTAGCCTAGAATGTCATGGCCTGTAGAATGGTCCGTAAAAAAAGCGAGGTTCCCCCACTGCAGTTTTGTGATCCCCAGGTTTGCTATAAAATGCTGTACCTCATGTTGCTTTCAAAAGAATTTACTGGCATTGTTCTTGCTGCTTAACTGTTAAATGTGGATGAACTTCCAAATGTTTTTTGTAAACTTGAACTGACACTATTTTTACTGATGATATTATCTTACATAAAAAACCCCAAAGTATTTTAAAAGATTCTTTGCAAACACAAAGCTTTTATGGCATATTACATTAAGCAGTTGTGGAATACAACTATAAACTGTCGTATAGACGTTTTTCATTTGATCTGTATTTGAATGGATCATCAGTCCGTCTATTCACAGAGAGAGGTGAAGAGGCATACTGAAGAGAAAATGAGCAGAAAAAAAGCAGATAGATGCTGAGACATAGGAAAGAGGGGAAAAAAATACAGCATTCAAGGGAAAAAAATCTTATCTATATTTACTGAATATTTCTTTAGCAAATATGCTAGGCTTAAGGTAAAATAAGTGGGATGCAAGAAGATTGCAATATTAATTTGGGGAAAATCTACACGTTGTCAGATTGCTTAGCAAACCAATTACTGGCCAAAAGACCAGTATTCTCTTGTTCAAATGGTAAATTGTCTACTGAAAGATAATTTACATAGTGTTTGGGTTCGATTTCTTCTGAAGTCATAAAGGCTGGTAATAACTCCACTTAAGCATGGGGTGGTTCCATTTCTAATTTTCTTTGAAAACTGGGGAGTATGAGGAAAAGGGAGCATTTTATTTTGTTGAGGCTAAATAATAATTAATAAATAAATAATAATTTTTCTTACAGTCATAACTGAATCTGCAAATTATGATGTCGTGCTTTGCTCATTTATGTTTAGTCATCCTTTTAATCTTTCCTACCATCATGGTAATTCTTGAATACCTAATCAAAATCCCACAAATTGCTTATATTTCATGCTTTTAAAAATGCAGCGTACAACATATTGTGTTGTACTTTTTGGATATCGTGTAACTCATTAAATTGCATGTTAGATACCAGTAGAAAAGCTTCAGAATTCATTCCACCTGACTGTAATGCTATCCATCCATTAATTTACTATCTTTATTCAAATCCTTGGATAGGCAGTTAAAATTTCAAAATGGAATTTCACTCAACCGTTTCTAAGCCCCTAAAACTTATTGGTAGACTTCAGTGGTCTGTGGGTTTAGTGAAAAAGAACAATGTGTTTTTATACTGCTGCATCATCTTTCAGCTAAAATATTTCACCCATATAATCGGTTGCTTTGTTTAAACATAAGACTTGATTTTCTCATATGTCTGAAGGAGAAACCAATTTGGTCTTTCTAACTAGTTGCTACAGAACCAACTTCCTTTTAAAGATGTATGTTGCGCAATATGACTGTTGCAGTGAAACTGAGATTTATGAACACTGGAGGAATAACATGCAGGTAATACTTCAGTGGCTTAGAAACATTTCACTCTTCATTGGAGTAAACCAGGACTTCATGCCCTCAGAACAAATAGTTGTTTGATATACTGGTGTAAATGCAGGTGTCAGGGGTATCAAACAGGCTTACAAGCCACTTTAGAACTGTTTATTAGTGGCATTGGATATAACTCTTTGTTGAAGTACTGATCTTGTAGCAAAAAACATTTTCTTTCCTTGTTGAATATAGACGCTCATCCCAGCCCTAGGAGAAAGAAAATTTTTTCTGTCTTTTTTCTTAGGTTTCTTTAACCTCTTTCCTTCAATAAGCTCTGCTTATGCTACTGGCTTCTGAAACAGAAGTTTTGTCAAGATCATAGATTCATGAAGTAATACAGAATCACAGAATCATAGGGTTGGAAGGGACCTCTGGAGATCATCTAGTCCAACCCCCCTGCCAGAGCAGGGTCGCCTTAGAGCAGGTTGCACAGGAACGCGTCCAGGCGGGTTTGGAATGTCTCCAGAGGTGGAGACTCCACCACCTCTCTGGGCAGCCTGTTCCAGTGCTCTGCCACCCTCAAAGTAAAGAAGTTCCTCCTCACGTTGAGATGGAACTTCCTATAGTCAAGTTTGTGCCCTTACCTCTTGTCCTGTCACTGGGCACCACTGAAAAGAGCCTGGCCCCATCCTCCTGACACCCACCCTTTAAGTGTTTGTAAGCATTAATAAGGTCACCCCTCAGCCGTCTCTTTTCCAGACTAAACAGACCCAATTCCCTCAGCCTTTCCTCATAAGAGAGGTGGTCCAGTCCCCTAATCATCTTGGTAGCCCTATGCTGCACCCTCTCCAGCAGTTCCCTGTCCTTCTTGAGCTGGGGAGCCCAGAACTGGACACAGTACTCCAGGTGTGGCCTCACCAAGGCAGAGTAGAGGGGGAGGATGACCTCCCTCGACCTGCTGGCCACACTCTTCTTGATGCACCCCAGGATGCCATTGGCCTTCTTGGCCACAAGGGCACATTGCTGGCTCATGGTCATCCTGTTGTCCACCAGGACTCCCAGGTCTCTTTCCACAGAGCTGCTCTCCAGCAGGTCAGCCCCCAACCTGTCCTGGTGCATGGGGTTATTCCTCCCCAGGTGCAGCACCCTACACTTGCCCTTATTGAATTTCATAAGCTTTCTCTCTGCCCTACTCTCCAGCCTGTCTAGGTCTCTCTGTATGGCGGCACAGCCTTCTGGTGTGCCAGCCACCCCTCCCAGCTTTGTGTCATCAGCAAACTGGCTGAGGGTGCTCTCTATCCCCTCATCCAAGTCGTTGATGAATATATTGAAGAGGACTGGGCCCAGTACTGACCCCTGGGGAACACCACTCGTCACTGACCTCCAACTAGACTCTGTGCCCCTAACCACGACCCTCTGAGCTCTGTCTTGCAGCCAGTTAAGAATGCTTATATCATGTCAATAAGAATGTTTATATCATCTCAGTAATCCATCAGGCTTGCCTGAAAGAAGAAAATAGTTTAAAATACTATCCACAGATGCAGACAAAAAGAAAGAGTATTATTTTACAGCTTTCAAGACTGTTACAAATTTCAAGACTGGAAATTAGATAAAGGGCTCTCACTCAAGTCTTGATTTATTCGTAAAAGATAATGTGTATACTTTATATGGACTATGGTAGCAGATGTGAGATATAAAAGAAATTGCTGGTGGCCACCTGCTTTAATGCACCTTTAAAATCTTGTGCGGTAGTTGATGTCATGTAGAATTCATGTGATAGTGAGTAATTTCAAGTTAGTAGACCATGTCAGGTTAGCAAGGATCGATGCTTATGGAATGTTTAATATTTTCCATCTAAATTTATCCATCCATTTGAAAAAAGAAAAGTGAAATAATCACCTTTTGTCAAGGTTTTTGAAAAGCAGCTGTGAGTGGCTTGGATATTTCTTGTGGTGGTCCAGGCACCACAGACTTTTTAATGGGAAGGTGCCGTAAAGCCAGTAGAGCACTGTGACTCCAGCTTATTTGCCTGTCGTTTTGTTTCTATCTTTGCACCTGCATTCTGCTACCATTCAGTTGTTACATTTACATGGTTTTCTTTGGAACTAAGTGCAAATTTCTTCTTCTGGGGCATGTTTTCTCCATCAGAATACTGACAATGTGCTGACAGAAAAAATAGACAGAAGATGCCCTTGCATGCCACAGTACCAGTGTGCTGTAAAGCCTCAAGTAGGAAAGAATCCTTGTCCCAAGAGGCTTCTTGCTTTTAAGAAGCAATGGCAATTAAAGATTCTTGATGTAGCTGGTTGAAATGCCTGCTGTATGTAAACATTCAGCCTAGAAAACTACATTCAGGCACAGAATATCACCTTTGCAGTGGATTTAACTGACTATGCTAATCTTGTCCCTAGGAGTTAAAGTTTCTTTGATTAACTCAGATTGTCACAGAGCCATATGCTGTAGACACAGAGCTGGAAATTGATTACAGAATATATTTTTGTAGGTATTTCACTGCATGCCATGTTCCTGAGGGGTTTTTTAACCCTTCTGACAGAGCAAGATGAGGAATTATTTTGCTTAACAGCCAAACATGGCCTTCACAGCACCATAAATGGTATTAAAAGATGGTCTTAATTTGATCTAGTAAGTTATGCAAGCAGCTATAACTTTAGGTATACAAAACATATTAAAATCTTCTAGGTAAACTTATTCTATTTCTTAGTCTCTGGTATAGACAAGGATTGCAAATTCATGCGTATCGTTTGGAGACAATAAAAAGAAGATTTCTGCTTATGTTATGTTTATTTCTATTCCCAGTACTTTCCTCACACATTTCCAGTATTTTGCTGTTATCAGTAATTGTTATTTCCTTATTTGTTAGTTTTTGGTTTGATTTCTTGTTTGAGATGGATAAGGTATAACTTACCGGTACTACAATTTAATTGATTAAAACCAGAAATAGCAAAACTCATGTCTTTTTTTTTCACATGTACTTTCGTTAATTAAAATAATTCTAATAATTGCTGACTGATAAGTAAAAACAAAAACCAAACCAAAACCAAATTAGGATAAATCAATTTTATTTCAGTTAGGAAATCAGATCTTGATCTGGTATATGTTGGGAAAAAAAACGTTGTTTTGGTAAACTGTATTGAATTTAGCTTTTCCTATACTTTGTTGTCTTAAAACTCTTCATTGGTCCTGCAGTTCCGAACACAGTTTGGAACGAGTAAGTTATAATGATAAAATACCTTAAAAAGAACGAGTAATATTCTACATTTCCCCTTCCCTTTTTCTTTGAGTGTCAGCTGACTTGAAATGTGTAAATTACATCTATTTCTGATGTGTGTCGTCAGGAATTCTCATGCTGCCTTCTCTACCTTCTCTGTTTATTTTTCATCTGCTTGTTTTTCCTAAAACTAGTTAAGACTTTTTTTTTTTAACACTACAGGATGGATTGAAACTTCTGACTGTTTTCACAATATAACTAAACAGTAGTATCAAGTATGAAGTTCACCACAATTCCACCTTCTCTTTAACAATATAAATAGTTCAAAAAAGGTAAAACCAAAAGGAAAGAATGAACTAATAGAATTGAACTGTTTTCAGCTATGGGTTGCAGAAATAAAAAAAAAAAATAATTTTGCTAATGTTTTATGCAGAAATAGGAGTACACAAGGAGAAACAGACATAAATGTCTCTTTGGGACATCTGCAAGAATAAATGTAACACGTTGTGTACTTAATGCTAATTGATACTTTTCTGCAAGACTTACCAGAAAATTCAACCCTGAATTCTATGGAAACCAGCTAGTAAAGGGAGCAGAGAAACCATTTGCTCTGAAGATTTTACATATAAGACAGTTAGGTTTTTGGCAGGAGGGTGGAAGGAAAAAGGAAGAATAAGTAAGCTTGGAGTAAAATTGAAGATTTCTCTTTTATGAAGTCCAGGTTGATCAATAAGCCGGGCCTGTTACATGTTTGCTATAACTTAAGTCAGTCTGGGAAAATGTCTGCTGGTCATCATTAGCTCCTTGCTGAAGGTATGTTACTGTTCCAGACTCTTCTGTTTTTTATTTTAACATATCATGGGCATAGAAAGTATGGTAGGCATTTGTGGAAGTGCAGATAATTGGAACATTAGGATTCTACCTGATAACCTGTTTTTTGTCTAATGTACTATTTGAAGGTTTCAGCATTCAGTGGTCATCAGAACAGACAATATTTAGTCGTTGACAAATTATATTTCACTAGTAACTGGGGAACAACTGGACAGAAACTATAGCCCTTTACCCGTGAAGAAGGAATTCATATTCTCCAGTTGGCTGAAGCTGTAATGCAGGGTGTTCATGACAACAGAATTATATTGGTTTAGAGGGAAAATAGTAATTTGCTATGAGGCATTAGCTTAATAAACTGGTGTGCCAACAGGAGAGGTTAAGAAGGGTGAAATGTTCTATTTTGATGTTTTGCCAAGTTAAGCAGTGAAATATTGTGAACATGAACCAAGTGAAATGGAATGCTTTCTACTTGGATTTGAAACCAAAAATCTCGGTGAGTGAGTGATAATTCATAAGTGGTAGTGTGTAACAGCAGATAAGTAGATAAGTACCCTTCCTTCCCTGCTTCCTCTCCCACTGAGGAAAGATTGCTGAGCAAAAACCTGAAGTGCTGAGGTGTTTATTTTAACACTGGGAAACACTTATTACTTCAAATATTTGCCTGCTTGTATATCATATCTATTATACCAGATGTGCCACATACAAATTAGACATGGCTCATAAAGTGTGGTAACCCTAGATTTTTCAAGATTTTTGGATGTAAATTTTCCTTTTATTTAACTGTTCTCTAACTCATGTCAGGGAGGCTTTCTAGTGATGGAGGGCTGTAGCTTTTTAATTAAAATCAGCACTCCTTCTCTTACTTTAAACACACTTGTATATCTCTTAATTAGTTGACTATGCCTGCAATGCATTTATCTAGTACCTAGCAAAACCTTATTGGAAATAGAGAAGGGTTTTTTTACAGTGGTGGTAACTGTACAAAGAAAACCTAAGCTAAATTCAGATTACAAAGTACTAGATCAGAGATGAATCAAATATAAAAAACAACACCAAGAGTCAAACTATGCTTTAATTTCCTTTTCACTTTCCTCGTACTCTGAGATAATTCAGATTAACATTTTATGTGTCTGTTAATCTTTTACTCTGTATCTAATGGATGCTAGCATAGGAGACTTCACATATTAATTTGGTTGAAGAGAAAGCTGGGTTTTGGTTTGTGGGAGTTGTTTTGGGTTGTTTTGTTTTTTTGTTTTTTTTTTTCAACAGTGCTCCAGGCACCTTACTCAGAAGAGATGGCAGGCAGCTTTGCAAGCTAGCCTGCTGGGACTGCTCACCCATTCCATCTGGCTGTGGAGCCAGCTGGCAGTGACATCCAGTACAACGCTAGGTGACACGAATGAAAAACTAAAGTGTTTTTTTCCTCTGTTTAGCAGAATCATTAAACAACAAATTCAAAAAAATTGTGTTGTGAATGTCTTTACAAGCTTCAACCACGTAACTATTAAAAAAGCTAATTTGTGAAGGTTATATATTATGAATTGTCCTTTAATTTTGAAAAAGAAATCACAAACTTTGGTTGTTTTGTTTTCAATCTGTCATGTACTTCAGTGTTTCTAAAGGTCTTTTTTTATTGTGTGATATTAATATCATCAAGGGAATGAGCTGTAAGGCATAAGTATTTGCCGTGTGTGTGTTTTCAGTTTTATGTGTTGTAGTAAATCTGAGGTGCTTCATTCTGGTTTTCGGGTTTCAAAGTACATTAACCATCTCTCCATCTTAGGCAGTGGCTCATATCCACCTCATTACAAGAAGGGTAGGAATATGATCCCTAGATGTGGTTTTTCCTAAGTAGGTGATTATTGGTGTGTATGCCGTTTGTGCGTAGATTTCTGCACTGGACTATATTACATAGTGCATTAGGTCTTCCTAGCATTCCTACATTTACATGTAGGTTTTTTTCTGTGTGAACACGTTCTGAAGGGTGGTTTTGAAACACTGATATTCGTGTTACTAGGATATGTGTGGTGTCTGCATTATTTGTCAGTAATCTGAGTTGGGTTTGGTTTCAGAAAATGTGAGCTAGTTTTATGTCCACTCTGATTTTACCTACATTTGTTTTAAAGCACCAGCTGTATTGCAGATGCTCACATTAAGGTTTTGTGTTTCAGGCAGAATCAAGAAATTCTCAGGATACCTTATTTGTTTCTACTGCATGCAGATTTTTCTCCTTCAGATTCAGCCAATCCATAATCGTGAATGTATAACTGTTTCAGTCTTTGGTCAAAATCTACTGACTAGAACCTGTTTCCCTTCTTAAATTTCTCCTCTTCTCTGTACTACTACTTTTCTGCCAGACCATAATCGGTGAGTATGATCTACAGTGGAAAAGAAATTCTCTTCTGCTTGTTCATCTCTATCAAGGAAAAATTTTGTCACTACCTGCAAGACATGATGATATGTTTATGTTTTGTTTTGCTCTTCACTATATCCATGTCCTTAGTTCTTTGGATCATTCAGGAGTCCAGTCTACTGTTTGTCAGTTTTATGCAGCTTGTATAAGTGGCACAAGTGGTACATCCTCTAACAACAGAGGCCCTTACTCTGTCCTTCTTGGAGAGCAGCTTCTTTTTTTTTGGTGACTGTGATCAATCTAGTTGGCTTTCCTTTTTTTGTTTGTTTCTGAAATTAGAATCCCCTTGCCTTGCCCCCTTCTTTTTGACCCCACGTAACTGCATATCATAATTTAAAGCCTTCTTTTTAAGGTGGTGCAACAGTTCTGCATGGAAGTGGACTCATAAATTAAGGCCAGAAATAGTACTGGCCATAAAGTACTTGGTAGTTGGTATAGTGTTTTCTCTGCAGCGTTCCTGCTGCTGCTTCAAGACTGACTTGCTCGTGTTTTTACTTGCATGTCAAATCACATAAGTTTTTGTTGAGGCTTTGTGTGGTTTTAAGAATACTTACAAAGTAGAACTTGGTACAGGAGCGGGGGTTAAGTTTACCTGTCATTTGTTCCATTTTCCAACTTCGTTTTTTTTCTTTAAATATACAATTGTTTTCAGTAGGCTCTAAATGTACAAGTCGAGACTACAGGCTCTAAGTGAAAGTATGCTTTGACCTTCCATAATGTGGGAATTTAACAGTCCTGTTTGGGTTTTCTTCAATAAATTCTTTTCTCTTCTCCATGTTCTTCATAATTTTGCTTCCAGAACAAAAAGCACTAGCCCTCTAAATATATTTATTTTCATTTTGTAGATACTATTTTCAACAAATACACCTGGTAGAAGAGTTTTGGTTTAGCATGTACTCATGTACACTTGAGTATATGAAAGGTATTTGCAGTTTTGAGCTTTAATAATGTAAGCATGTGAAGACTTCTGAAAGGAAGCAAGTATCTACTTCTAGTCTTTTATATGACAAAATTTAAACTTATGAAGTGGTTTTGTGATGTTTTAAGGCATCCCTTTCATACATTTATATGAATAAGTTGATAAAACATTTGTACTCTGATTTCTTTATGCTTGGGATTTGGGCAGGTTTAGTCCGGTTCTCGAAACTAGCTGGAATAGTTTTCAAGGGTCTTCCCCAGCCCTTTTTAACATGTGACTATTACGCTGTGTGTTTTCAGGGACAAATTCCAACTTTCCAGTAAAGTTGGTTTATAACATATTTAAGAAAAATAAAATGAAATTTATTCTTCATCCTTTAGTTCTCGTAACTCCACGCATCTTTGGTTCACGAGGTTTATGATAGGCTGAAATTGAAAAATTCTTGTGGGAGTTCTTTCTTGTTGTGTTGAAAGAACATAATTCAGAGAATTACTGAAATAGCATTTTATTTCAACACTTAGGAGGATTTGAATTATTAGGTTTCACTTTCAAAATTAGCTAAAAAAATAACTAAAATGAAATTTGCTTCTCAGATTCTTAAGTGATATCAGATGAGTTGCTTTCTCTGTAGGAGATTTTATAGCTGTATGTGCATTATAGGATGTTGAATAAAAGTTGCAAAATAAGCCCAAGCATAAATATTTGTGGAAAAAGAAGTAATTTCTTGCATAGTGTCATAACACACAGATTAAAAGGTAGAAGGACAAAGGTACACCCTTTTACATTTGAATGTAATAATCAGCAAGCATCTTTCTAAACTGTATTTATGTTGTTATGCTGCACGTGTTGAATAGGAATGCCAGATGTAAAATGCGGTCCCTGTGGAAACCAAAAGTTTATGTGAAGGAAAGAGTTTTGCAGACGATGGTGAAAAATGGGTTATATTGAATTTTTCTTAATAGGAAACAGTATGATAGGTACTTTTTAGACCTACAGTACTGTGGATTCTACAAAATAGCACAGAGAAGACATGAAACAGTGATTTTTGATTTGTAACGTGGGAGATTTCTGATTAGTTGCACTTAAGTGACTACAAAATAATAGCGGCACTGCTCATATAAATGAAATATTTGTGTCATGCACAACAGAAGCATGAGCAAGAAGAAGGCCTTGCAAGCTCAGCTAGGAATACAAATTACACCCTTTGACCCACTCCCCACCTAATTGAAGTGGGTTTTCTGGTAACAGGTTCTAATTTAATTCCACAGTGGTGTCACAGAATGCTGCTGCTGGAACTATTTTTGCAAGCAATAAATGAAGCTTTCTCAAGGTATCCTATATGTGTCTTTGGTCATTCCAAGCGTCTTTTTAAATGTAGGTCAACTTTAAAATTCTGGTCAGAAATTATCCCCCAAATCCCTCGTGCATCGAGTTAGGCAAGACAACACCTTGGATGACATACTACTGAGGAAAGGATAACAGGTCTTCCAGGAAACACTCTGGGCATTTTGAAATACTGCCTGAAATTTTTATACCTTGTCACAATATCCCCTGAAATGTGCTCTAATAGCAGTGATGCCTAGAATTAGGAATATAGTCAGCGACTACTGTGCTTCTGGCAAGTGTAGCTTCCAGGCCCACTTGGATACGCATACGAAACTGCTATATAAAATAGATGTCTCTGGAGGCCCAAGTTTCAGAGACTATAGTTTGTAATCTGGTAAGGGTTGCCATTCGTTATGTTTGTATTACGGCTTCTGCCAAGTACTTATGACAGAATTATGGAAGTATGAAGTGCTTAAACAGAGACTTTGAGAAAGAATTCCTCGGAGGAAACAATATTTCCTTACTGTGGTTAGGTGACTGGATGACTATAGACCACTATTTCATTTGCACTGCATTGGGTAAGTGCTGGTTCATGTGGGTGGTTCATTGGTTTGTTTTGCTTGGGATGCAGTATTTCCTTTTCAAGCACTGTAACTCCTTATAGATAATTTAAAGGTTGATGTGTGATACCTCTTGCTCATTTACTGTGACGTGAACGCAACGTGTCCTTTTTAGGAATGAACGTAACAGATGAGGGCCACCATTTTGAAGTACTGCCCAGTGAAAAATTGCAGATTGCCAAAGAAACCACCTGTCTAGTTCTCTGGGAAAATACAGCTAACTGAACAGGAAGGTCTTTTATCTGTCACATACAACCTGCATGCCTTTTTTGTGGGTATGTACATAGAACTGACATTGATAAAGTTATATATTAGAAGAGCTAATTCTGAGAAATTCAGCTGCCCTAAGACAGAAGATCAGACATTTCAAGGGGCATAATGAACAGCTAGCTGCACTCCCAATTCAGACTGGTGTAAATAATTAAAACTCTGTTTTCACGATCTTAAATTAAGTGTGTTTCTCAGCAGAAGGTTGTCTTCTGTTTGGAAGATGTTGTATCCACTTGCTGATTCTTTCCCAATGGAGATTCATGGGCCGTAATTCAATTCAGTTGTTTGAACAGGTAGTCTTTGCATGAACTTCTGAAAGTGTCTGTATTCCTGGCTGGGAGTCCACCTGATAAACTACAGAGACTTTCACCTGCTTGATTTTAGTCAGTCTCAGCAAGAGTAAAATTTTCATCTGATGAGAACTCAATGATCTTGTTCTCAGATGAGTTTGTTCGGGAAACTTGAACGAGAACTTGAACAGACATCTAATTTGAGGTGGGAGTGAAGGACTCGGTGCTCTGTAGGGGACAGGTAAATGTTTTATATGCGGGGGGAAAGCCTAATTATTTTTCTTTTTTCTCCAGCATTCACAAATGTATGTGATTGTTCAAGCACTGTAGTTTTAGCTGTGATTTGCATTTTTCATGTTAGTGAGTTGGTGCAAAGGATTGTATATGACAATAAAAATTTGCCTTACTTACGTTAGTTCCAGATAACTCATAGTTGTGATGTTTTATTTGAGAAGCTGCTGCTCTTGCAACCATGTAATAAGCAGAGGACCAGAGCTGTCAAGATGATTTCTTTTACTGGGATTAGAGCCATGCAATTTTAAAATTATAACAGCATTATTATGATAAAAGTCAATACCATTTTCACTAAATGTCTCAGTGAGCTTCATGAAACTTGGTAGCTGTGTAGGTGACAGTAACAGATAACTTAGCAATTTTAAAATTCAGTTACTTTATTTAAAAATTTGAAACAGAGCAAATCTGTATTATACCTTTATGGTGGACCCTCTATTTTAAAATCTGTTGATTTAGTTCATATTAAATATGTGCTGATACAAATGAAGCCCTGCTGACATTAGAGGAGAGAATGGGGGGGAAAAAAAAGAACTAGAAATTTCAACCACGTTTATAACAACAAGAGAAGAGCGAATAAAAAGATTCTTGCTAACTTTCCTAGTCAAAATAACAACAGGAGGGAATACTTTATCTGGCATAAGGTAGGTGTACGGTGAACTCGGTCTGGATATGAAGCTTGTATAGATTCTCTGAACTAGTTTCAAAGAGGCATACGCAACACACTTGTACCTGGTTGAGCCTGGATTCCTACCCTGAGTTAGCTTGAGCATTGTGCTTCGCTGCCCTTCTTACTATTTACAGATACTTGAGCTCATTAATGAAAGCAAGTTTGGGAATACCACACGCATCTCAATTGCTACTTTTAGCTTGCTGTGCGCATAAAGTCTTGGAGTTCTGGCTGCATCAGCTGTAAGGATGTGACTTGATTCTAGGAAAGCCATATGCTGCAAAAGAAATCTAGAAGCTCTGCCTATGATACAATGATACAAATGAAACTTATTATCATTGCCTAGCAATGATAATAGACCGACAGCCTAGTCAGTTAGGTCAGGGATATCTTTCCTAATTATAAACAGATGCCTTCCTTTCTGTCTTGTCTTTAGGCATAGTTTTCCTAAAGTGGAACCTAACAGTACATTAATTTTAACATCAAGTCGACCTTTCTAATAAACGGGGGAGGGAGGGGTGAACCTTTGTGCTTCTGGAAAAACTTTCTACTTGGAGTTTGAGAAGAGAAGAAAATCCCACAGATTTCGCTGGGTTTACGTTCTGTTTTAGCTTTGTAAATCACACTTAGGAATGTAATTTCAAACCTGCAAAAGATAGTAGTGGAATAGCAAAATCCAAAATATGGAAGATTTTAACTTTAAAAAGTAGTTGTGTATATCCAAGTAGTGTATATACTACACTTGTTAAAACAAGAGGTTACATAAATATTTGAGTTTTTAAAGATCTGTTGCAATCTTTTTTGAAAACTAAATGTCTTATTATCCAAATTTGTGTATAATGTCTTATTTCAGGAGTGATATTAAGTATGTAAATGGCAGAAATGTGGATTTGTCACATAAGTAGTCATGGTTCTCTCTTGTTTCTTCCTTGGTAAACCCAGCCTTGCCAGGAGACGAGGCCAGATTATTTTTGTGCTATAGAAATCGTTCCAAAACAAACCCACTCTGTAGTTACATTATCCTTCAATGTAAGGAACATGTTTGGCTTACATATTGCTGACATCTGCCAAATGTTTCTTTACCAAGTGTTTAGTGTAATTTGCAGTGAGCTGGTGAATACTTAATGGTCTTTGTAGAACTTCATCTTTTATGTCCTCCTCAGCTAAAGCAAATCCTTTCATCATCAGTGTTACCTTTGTGCTGGTTTTTTGCTAGTTAGATCCTTGTATTTCCCACACCCAGTTTCTTTGGGATTTCTGGGATTTGATTTGGAAGTATATGCTTTTTTTTAATTAAGTAGTCCTGAATAATATCCAACGAATATAAGTGGTATAATGAAGGGAGACATTTTTCATTTAACTCCTAGTAAAATGTAAGGATTTTACCTTCTTTGGCATCCCATTTTAAGATGCATAGGTGAAGTTGGATCAGTATTGAAATGAGAAATTTAAAACATTGGTGGAAGTGGTAATGATAGCTTTTCTTCTCTTCTAAGTCTTTAAGTGTAGGTGCCCCTGGTTCTGTTTTTATTAGGAAATGTTATTCCTTTTCCTCTCTTCTTCCTCACTTCCCCAGGCAAGAAAAATATCCCGATCAGTTCAGTAAAAGCAGGTTAGGCCACTAAAATTAGCTTTGCACTGTGAATCCAAACCATTTTTAAAATAGTTAGAATTCTGAGGGGAAGGATGGAGTTGGGGTAATTTATGTTACTAAACTTTTCCCTTTCTGGTATGAAGTGTACCTGGAGTCTCTGGAATTGCCACAATGGGGCTGTGGATTTTTAAAAGCAAAGAATAATGTTAATTCTATTACCTCCTCAGTCTCAAGTATATAATTAATGACATTCTGCTCAGCTAAATTTAACTTGAAGATTAAAACCACAGGAATCAAAAAGCTTAGTTTTCAGATTATCAGTGGTAATCTCCAGACTCCTCAGCCCTACAAAATTATGCTACCCACCTCCTTTACAAGAAATAAAGAAATCCACAGTCCATTTAGACTCTTCAAAATGCCAGATGAAGGAAAAATGACTTGGAAAAAAATTCCATAAGACATTGAAAATATCCTTTCTAGTAAGTCACAGAGAAGATGGATAAGGTGGTAAGTTTTTAAAGCAGGCAATATTGGGCCAAGCTGAGTAAAGACAAGTCTTTATTGATGGGAATGTTTTCTGAAAGCTCTGATGTTTGCTTTCAGATTTAGCTGTTGTTTGGACAAGAAGGACTCATATTACTTTTTCAGATCTATATGAGCACAGCTTCAAGGTTGCAGATATAAAGAACTTTTACAAATTTTACACTTTCATCTATATTATACTTATTTTTTTTTTTAGTAATTTCAACAGTATACTAGTACTGATNAGTACTGATAGTAGAAGGTGTTGTTTAGTGTTTATTTCCTAAGCTGGGTTTGCTGTAAAGCAGAATCTTCTTCACATTTGGTGCAAGCCTCAGAATTCAGAAGCTTTTAAATGCAATTTTACTGTAGAATCATTAATTTTCCTGTAGTGAATTATAATAGGTAGTAATAGAATTGTCTTTTTAAGTTGCTTATAAAATTTTTTACAAAATAATTAATTTTGCTTTTTAATAGATCAGCACTTGCCGTTTGATTTATGAATTTTGTTATAAGGATACAGGCCGTGATTTTAATAGTGACTGACCTCTACAACACAGCACTTTTCCTTCTCCTTTTCATAAATGTCTTCTCTATGTTAAAATCTTTAAGGTTTTTGTATTACAAAGATTTTTTCCCATGTATAACCAATACAGTGCCCGGTGGAAAACAGGTTCTTGGGAATGTAACTGAATTGGTTCAGGAAGCGTTTCAGCTGCAGGTTGCTACTCACAATTGGGCCCTCTTCACAGAATGTCCTGCTGTTACAGATCTGGTTTAGTGCAAGGTCACCTGGTTAGTTCAAGCTGTAACTCAAGATAGCACGTTCACAGGTTGTCTTTTCAAAGAACCAATCCTAGAAACTCCTGTGCAAGTTAGTGTTCTTGAATTTTGGAATACTTGTTAACAGCTGCGATGGAAACATTGTAGCTCCTTACTGCTATTGCTGGGATTGTGGTCGGGGGATTATGTTTTGAGCAGTTCATCAGAAAACAGTGTTACTGGGTTTTCCAGTTTGAGGAAGGCTGCTGAAGAGTGTTTCCAGTCAATAGGATGTTTTAGACCTGCTGAACATCTGTGCTCTTGTTCTGACACTTAAAGGGGCTACTGACTCCAGTTGTTAAGAATAATTTGCATATTGTAACCATGCGTTGTAATCAAAACTCATTTGTCTTTGGCCCAATAAATGAAGATTTCCTAGCAAGATTCATAATTGGTGTTAAAAAGTAAAATCAATCATTTCTATATAATTGCCCAATTTATAACCTTTCCTTTACCT